>JAJTJO010000687.1:0-10234 GCA_024550625.1 Dendroctonus valens
ACTTTTTCCTAAAAGATATTTGTTCGACTACCGATGGTAATTGAAGCAAAAAAAAAGGATCGTTTTAATAAAAAATTGATATTTTTGAATTTCCAAAGCACAAAACCTTTGTTTTGTGAATAATCGCTAAAATCTAAAAACAACTCAAATATTGAGAGAAAAAAAGTTTCCAGTTAATTCTACTTCTCTAGAACAATAACTACCAATTTACCGCAACACAATAATAAATAAAAGTTAATAAATATTTATATTATAATTAAATCATGCCCAACTGTCGACTGTAAAACAATGTGAATAAACAGCAAACAATTTGGTAATGCGCTCGTTAAAGTCCCTGTGGCCCAAATTAGTAATTAAGTGATATAATAAGCGACTTGTCCTCAGCACTACATGGATCTTTGAAACTTTCACTTATTTTTAGACGACTTAAGATTAAAAGCCATCACTCCCATATCACACCACTAAATTTAGAATTGCGAATGGCAAAGATTATTGGCCTCATAAATATTGAAAATGGTAATCCATTATTAACACGCGCAATAAATTAATTATTGGCTTAGAACACGGGGAAATGCTTAAAAAAAAACAGTCCCTTAGTGAGTTGCACACTTACCTTATAGGAAAATCGTTGCAACTTGAATTAAACAGCCGAATGAAGTGCGGAACGGAAAACTAAGCGAAACGGCGCGATTTTTCAACTTTTCAAACAAGCAAAGAAGAATAAACAATCAACGACAAGAAACGCACGGCCAAAATGCGACAAGAACTTAATGAATTGTTAACATTGTCAAACGGTGCGAAATTGTGACTGAAGTGTTAAAGTAAAGCGCGGTTTAGAGAGTTGGTAGACTGTTGTAAACCCCACTCGTACACCTACTCTTACTTTTAATATGAATCGAATGTAAATAAAAGTTCACTTTGAAAAAATGTAATAGTCGATTAGAATGTTATGAATTCCTGATAGAGGGTGGATACATGCAGTCACATATTTCCTTGTATCGAACATTTGACTTTCTTTTTCAATCAGTGTCCCTGAACAAGCCCTATAGTTCACGCAGTTATTCGATCGATCACAATTAATGCTTACCAAAGCATACAGTCATTATAAAAGTTAAAATAGTGTTCAAAAAAGAAAAAGAATTTGTGTTTATATGATTTTTGTGCGCGTGAATTTCTAATGAAATAAGAGTAAATTAGCGCTAAAACTCATTTATAGTTCTACAACAGGAAGAATTTTCTTGCAGCCTCACTTTAGCACTGTAGCGTCACAATTTTTCCAAAGATGTAATATTTCTGTTTCAAATTAAATTTTCCGATACGGAAACAAAAACTATTTAATGAACCATTTAATTAGAAGAAGGAAAACATCAGCAATTAAAGTTAAAAACCAGAAGATTTCTATGTTCAAACATGTTTCGTTAGTCAAATAATAATAGTTTTAACAAAAGCTCACTACGTTAAATTATTTTTTAATTCCAATGTATCCTGGGTTTCAGTCAAATGTATTGTTTATTATTAAAATGTTACAAATACGTTTCGGTGTCTTTCTCCACCATCATCAGTTTGTGTGTATAGTTTTACATCCCAACATTCCCAGGAATACATTGGAATAAATTAGAGTACAGTCAGGAAAATATACGAAACATTATTTTTTAACTCCTTTGCTTTCTGAGTGTTTCCTGATAAATTGCTTCAGAAATTATCCCTATTGCAAAAAATTCCTGAATGACCTGAATCAAATTTATGATTATAACAACTTTAAATTACTTAGTTAAAAATTTCCTTGGATTGTTCAGTTAATTTGAACGCAAAGTCCACATCGATTGTTCTATTAAGCACGTTTCGGCTTTTCCATCAAAAAAACATCATCAGACAAACTTTCGTTTTGGTAATTTACTCAAATGCAACAAACACAAATAGAAAGTTTAATTTGATGATGGTTTTAAATAAACTACAACGTATATAATAAGAAAATTGCTCTAAACTTTGACTCACTCAAAAGCCGAAATTTCAAGAAGATTTACACTCAAAAATACTCTTCTTCTTGATCTGCAATCCATTAATGGATGTTAGCGACCACATTCTCCATTGCCACTCTGTCTCTAGCCGTGAGTGTCTGGATGTTATGTAAACCTGTCCATTGTCTTATATTTCGAAGCCATGCATCATCTTTTTCTCCCAATTCCTCTTGTCTTCGACAATTATTTGTAGGACGTTGTATTTTTCATTGCGCAATAATTGACCGAAGAGAAGTATTCTGCAAATTGTAACTATTCAATACCTTCTGCCATGGATTTTACATGGACGCCGATGGACGAAAAAAAGTGCAGATTTCAGTGTTACTTTCAGGCTTAAATCTCACTGATGATACAAATACACTCAAAACTAACTGGGTGCCTGAGATTAACTCATTTCGAAATCTACACATACTTAAATCAGCAACTTTTGACGGTTTTGCCGATGCCAAAAGTTTCGCATTTTTCTTCAATATTTCCCTTGTTTCTTATATTAATTATATAGCACACTTTATTACTTAGTTGATTAAGCCAATTTAGGCAAAGTGTTCGCTAAAGTAATTTAGGAGATTGATTACTTCTTTTGTGCTTTTGGCTTGCTGGTCACACTCTTGACCCAACCCACATAGGTAAGTGTAAAATGGGTATGTTTGGAAAAAAAACGAAACAAAAATAGCAGAATGACAAATACATAATTGAGAGTGATCGAAACAGTTTTGACCAGCGGCTGTGGTTTAGGAAGCGTATCAAATCTTATAACATGATTAATGAGTTTTCAATGTTACATTTTTCCATATCAGATTTCATATCAGATAAAACTAGCTGTAAATGGACAATATGTAATGTGGGCGCGTAATGTGCATACCGGGTGAAACGCGCATCTAGATATTTGACTAAGTCAGTTCTTAATTAAGTAAATTAATTTTTTAAAGAAAACTTTTAATGAAAACCACTTTATTATTATCGATAATTTCAACGATTTTTACTACCATCGGAAACAACTCCAAGAATAATTTATTTAGAGGCATTTTAATAGTAGAATCACCCATAATAAAACAATACGCCCTACATGCGTCAACAATCAAATAAATCTCAATATCGTTCAATGCTTTTGTCTCGTGTATTTTCCAATCGATTTCAATTAAATTTAAAAAAAAATACGTGTGTGTGCCACAACGAGTAATGGTTTTTCTAATAGCAATCCGGATGCTTTGAGGCATATTATTAACGTTTTAAACGTTTGTTTATCAGACCTGTCAATAGTAAAGATAACGATTTATGATATGAGGGCGACAGATTATTTTATGTTGTTCATTCGCATGTCTGAATTGGTATCGGTTCCTGGTTCAATTATTTCCTTCAAAACTACTGGTACTGGGGATGTACGTTTAACGTTATTTTAACCTCGACTAATGAAACAAAATCAAGGATTGTACAATGAGGAATGCAGATTATTAGACTGTTGTAAAACTACTTTCAATGAAGATGGACTGGCGGATATTTTAAAGTCATTAGCTGATGGCTGAGAGTGAAATTTTCTTGTACATATTAAACCATCAATGAAACGAATTTCATCAAAAGAGATAGACTTTCGAGGCCATTCCTTGAAAAAAGGGTTTTTTCGGGTTTTTAGTCGTTCGGTAGAATTTTTCTTGACGTTTCGCAAGCACGTGCGGCTTGCATCTTCAGAAGTGGTTTGCTTGAACGCTTGATCAAAACAGTGTAAGCGTTCAAGCAAACCACTTCTGAAGATGCAAGCCGCACGTGCTTGCGAAACGTCAAGAAGAAATTCTACCGAACGACGGCCTAAAAACCCGAAAAACCACTTGTTTGAAACGAATTTCGTCAATAACAGCCCCTTGACGAACATCGCGATCGAAGTTTCAACGTGCTGAACTAATGAACACGAAGGGCATAAAAAGTAGAAAATTGCGCTGTTTTCTAATTAATTAATAATGATTAAATAACTAGTCGATTAAATTCGCGGCTGTTTTCTAATTCACCTTAAAATGCATTCTTTATGGGCTTTTATGTGCAAAAATTGCAAAGTTGATTAATACAACGTTTATATTGATACATTCAACATTAATCACATTATCGTCGTACATAAATATGAAAATACATATCAGTTGGAAATGTTTAGGTCGGAAATAAAGAATACAAAACAATTACATACTTACTCTCTAGCATCAATAAATTAATAAACATAGTTAGGAAAAGACAAAATGCTGGAGTATTTCTATGTACATGAATCACAGTGTTTCAGATATTGTTAGCATCAGTCAAATAATATATACGGCAAGTAAATGGCGAAAAAATCTAAAACCCGTATATATTTTTTTGTTCAATTTGCCACAAAAACTGTACACAATTCCAGATATGTACGTGCTCAACCAACTTTGAGATCCTTCGAATTAGAATTTTCAAAACAAAAACAATACGCCAAATATAGCGAAATAAATCACCTTAATGCAAAAAAAAGTATCAAGAATAAAAAATGTGAAACATAAATCAACAAAATGGTTTTTAACACCCTGTACATTTCAAATAGTTGGAAAGGTAGATCAGGCCATAAAGAGTACTTACATTTTAGTTATACATGTACACTACATTTTAGGACACATATTTTGAAAATTAATTGGCACTTTTCTACGTTTTGCCTTACATGTTACATGCTCCACATCAAAATGCTTCTCTAGGGCAGTGTAATCACAATGAAAAACCCTGTAAAAAATACAAAGACATTTTACAACAAAACATCAGCCTCTTTTGGTTCCGGTTCAGTGTCAGACTGTTCAGTTACAATAATAACTGGCATATTAAGAATGATCTTTTTCGGTTCGGTGTGGATTTGTGCTGCTTTAACTTGCGCGTCCAATTCTCCATACTGACTATGGCTACTCAAATCTACATCGCAACAGAACAAATGGACGAATTTTTCGAAATCCTCCATCAAGTTGAACCTGAGGCATTTTTCAAATATGGCGGAATTTCCTTTGTTGAGTAGGGCAAACAAACGACAAGTATTTCCACATTGGAAATCGCTCTATTCGCCTCAATCACTAAGTGTTTGTGTACGATCGGGTCGGGTTGGAAGATGTGCGTGCCGCAAATATAAATGATATGCGAGGCTTCGGATATATTGGTCACTATTTGCACTTTGGCCAAATTCTTCAAGGATTTCTCTAGTGCTTTTACAATTAAATAGTGCTTCTCAGGAGTTTGACTGTAAACGAGGAAAATTGTGCTCAGTTCCTCTTCATTTTTATCTGGAAATTTACTCATTTTAACTGCAAAGGATGATTAATCTGAAAATATCTTATTCATATTTTGGAAAAGAACTGCTTCAATCCTAATAAACTCATCAATTTACAATTAGGCGAAGTTTTAGAGATTAAAAATCAGCTCGAGAGTCTGACTTCGTTGGAAAGCTTTGATTTTATGAGACCGACACATTTTCGAATATTATGCTAAAATTCAGTTTAATACTGCTTACCTACAGCTTGATTTCGTCGATTCCACATATGAAACATAAACAATATACAGGGAATCAGAAAACTAGCTCCGACTATACCAATAACTAATGGGGGATATCTTCTACCTGCAATAAATTCTAGAGATTGTATGTTTTTGTGCAAATCTACTTTTTCATATGAATATCCAAGTGTGCAACACCTAAAGATTCTAGTAGTTACTTACGTATATAAATAGTCGCCGAAATACTCTTCAGACAAGCATCTTCCGGGCAAATATCGTTAACTGCGCTAATTAGGAAAAAGTAATACCCTTCATCATTATAGGTAATATATTCAAAGGACAGCTCGGGTTCCACTCCTGCTTTTAGCATTCTCACGTCTAATAAATTATTACTGCTGTCTTTGAGTTTAAACACTTCCACCTTGTAGTAAGTCACATTGTACATTAGGGGTAAAGCTTGAATATTTAGATATATCTCGTAGTTACTGGATATATCCACACTGCAGAATATTGCTCTCTTCTGTAAAGGAGTATCGTTACCTGGAAAACAAATTATTATTTTAATTATGTGTACTAAAGGGCGACTTTAGCCGAATTTCCATGGGGCTCTTTCTAGTTTCAGGAGTCACTTTACTTATTAACTTTGAGTAGGATTATTTTGCACGTAAATTCTACCCCATTGGGTGAAACGGCGATCCGGATGCTCATTTTGAAAGGCCATTGATTTCTGCCCAGAAAGCTCAGCAGTTTAACAACAACTCCAAATATTTATTACTTTTATTACGGGGTTAAAATGTTAATGTTAAAATTTAGTTAATTTTGTGTGTAAAACGTTGCTCTTTCGAAACTTGCTCTCAAATTGCCATTTTCCCGATGTAGTAGCAAATAATAACCATTTACGTATCGAGAACACACGAACGTGTTCAAAAAATATCCGAAGAGCTCAAGAATGTTTTGATATGTTTTCTTACCAAAATCCGCCACATTCGGAAAATTAAAAACTAAGTTTTTATATAAAATGTCGGTATCCAGTTCCGCCTTAAAATCCAACAGATAATTGACGCTGCTGTTGTAATGTTCGAAATTAAAGCACGAATCAATTGCTTCTGATATGGAAACCTGAGCTGCGTCAAATGCTCGGGAATATACCTTGCATATACTTAGATCCATTTGATTTTCCTGCGATATTCTCAGATGGGCTTCTATAAATTCATTAAAATTCAATTTTTTCCTTGTTAACATTCAAAATAGCCTTACTGTTCCATTTGATGTCGCGAAAAATTATATCCAATGAATATCCCCTTTTGTCGTGAAGGGCAGCCAGTAGCCTTAAGGACCCTAAATGGGAGTTCAGTTTATCGCTTCCTTCGAACCTATTTGGCTACAGTCGCTCGAATCCAGCAACTTCGTTTGCACGGTATTTTCCGTTAATGGGGCCAGGAAGTACTAAAAATTTGCCATAAATTGCAGTTACGAATAGCTTTGAAATACAGAGTGATTTAAAAGTATACCTAAACCTTTGAGGGTGGCAAAATTAATTCTTTGAAAAAATATAGTGTGTATATCGTGTTTTATAGTAAAATTACTATTTATATACAGGGTGAGTTTTTTTCGATGACCAGTACAGGGATCTTCGGAACTAGAGCAGTTACGAAGAAGGTCAAATGGACAAAGAATTGTAGTTTTGCATGCTCTACTCGAAACCAATTATATTTTTCTAAAATTTGACAGCTGTCAAGAGTATTTGGGAAAAAAACTTATTTATGGTAAATTTAAATTACTCTCGTTCCGTTGATATTAATTTGACAGGAAAACATTAATAGACAAACTTATTATAGGAAATTATTCCAAAGAACATGGCATAAGACATTTCTCCAAAAATAACTGTAATTTTGACATATGACACAAATTTGATTTTTTTAAATGGCAACCATACTTGATTATTACTTTACCGAATAGAGCATTTTATTACGATTTCTGTGATATATCACACGTTAGGTTTTTTTTTCGAAATAAAGTGCCTGCGAACAATTATACTTTTTCAATTTAGTTGATCGAAGTTAGCCATGGAAAATAGTATAAGACATACAGCATTGTTTCCATAGCAACAGATAATAACATCACCTTTCAATTTTTGACATCCAAGTTTAAATTCAACTTAGAAATCTAAGTTAGTTTTATGGAAAAATGAATTATCCAATCAGAAAAGCGCGACATGATTGAAACCTACATTAGATGTAATAAAAATGCTGGACGAGCCTCTGATTACTATTTTGAGAGGTATTTTGACCGTCCTTGAAAACATTCAAGCGATTATACGACAATTTGGGCACTTATGGAAGTTTTACGCAGCCAAGAAATGAAGATAAATTAATAAATGAGGCTGTGGAGGTAAATGTCTTGGCCATTGTAAGCCAGAATCCACAGACTTCAACCAGATATCGCAGCAGAATCCGGGACTTCCCAAAGCACCGTGATGAGAGTTTTAAAAAAACACAAATTCCATCCGTTTAAATTATCAGTATCCCAAACCTTACATCCAGGGGATGAGGAGCTGCGTATGAATTTTTGTACATGGTTCCGAAAAATACCAACATCCAATTCCCTTATAAAATATTGTGGACCGATGAAACTCGATTTACAAATTGTGATATGTTTAATCAGCACAATGAACATCTTTGGAATCAAACAAATCCCACCACAAAGGAGACCACAAATTAAATTTGGGTGTATCGTTTGTGAGGGGAATGGTAGGTTCAAAAATTCTTGGACCATTTATTTCTGAAGGCACGTTAAATGGGAGTCGGTATCTTCAATTCCTTCGGAATAACCTGGATTGTATGTTGGACGACTTAGATTTAGAAACATGGCGTAATGTGCAATGGTCTCAACATGATGGCGCTCCTCCGCATAATTTTTCCCAAGTGCGGAATCACCTGGACGTAACATTTCCGGGGCTTGGATTGGACGAAACGGCCCTGTTTATGGCCACCTCGATCACCGGATCTTTCACCTTTGGATTTTTTGTGGGGAGCCGTAAAAAACACTGTTTACAAAAACAAATATTCCAATTTAAATGCACTTAAAGAAGCTGTTGTTAGAGCATTTGAAAATATTGATGGCCGCTCGGCAAGAAAAGCAACTTATTCAGTTTTAAAGAGATGCAATGTTTGCATTGATAATAATGGTGGAATTTTGAAAATGTTTTACGATAAAAATTAAAGTTCTAGAGTTAAATTTTAATTATTATTGGTATGATTTGATTTTTATAATAAACACTTTAAATGAGCAGCCGTCTTAATATAATAAAGTTATTGACAACTTTAACGTAGTTGTAAAATAAATACTGAAGCATACTGTTATAATTTGTTACTATGGAAACAATACTGTATGTCTTATACTATTTTCCATGGCTAACTTCGATCAACTAAATTGAAAAGTATAAATTGTTCGCAGACACTTTATTTTCGAAAAAAACCTAACGATGTGATATATCACAGAAATCGTAATAAATGCTCTATTCGATACAGTAATAATCAAGTATGGTTGCCATTTAAAAAAACTCAAATTTGTGTCATATGTCATAAATGACAGTTATTTCTAGAAATGTCTTATGCCATTTTGTTTGGAATTCAATTTCCCACAAGTTTTCTATTTAATGTTTCCTGTCAAATTAATATCAACAGAACTAGGAGTAATTTAAAAATTTACCATAAATAAGTTTTTCCCAAATCTCTTGACAGCTGTCAAATTTAGAAAAATAAAATTGGTTTCGAGAGAGAGCATGCAAAACTACAATTCTTTGTCCATTTGACCTTCTTCGTAACTGCTCTAGTTCCGAAGATCCCTGTACTGGTCATCGAAAAAACTCACCCTGTATGTAGTTTTTACCTAAGTTTAATTCCGGAAAAACTAGGCAGTTTTAGTGTTGTCTCCATCGTGACTAAAAGTCTGCAATTTTTAACACAAAAGCAAGGGATGAAGACCGTTTGGAAATTTGGGATACGCTCAGCAAAAAAATCACTTGAAAGATGGAAACAGATTTTCGTTAAGATTAAATAAAATGAACAAAAACCGATCTTAAAATTCACGTTAAGAGATATCTCGAAAACCTTTTCATGTTCTGAATACCACAATTTTTTGGATTTTAATCCAAACATTGAAATTGAAACCCTGTGTTCTTGACCAAGTGGTTTCGATCATTAATAGTGTACAGGTTTAGTTACAGCATTCCTAATTTCAATGTGGTACTTTATGGCAACTGGCCAACATCAAATATCACATATTTTCTCAGCTGCATCGCAGTTTAAAGCCCTAGTAAATGTTTCATGATAGCAGCAAATTCCTTCAATGTGAAAAAATGGAGTTATGGAGATGTTTTCCTTTTCGGTACTCACCTGGTACTCACATGCCGTCTTGGCATTGCTTCTAGACAAGCTGAGTAGCAACAGGGAAAAGCTGAACTCAGTTAAACCCATGATCGCTGAATTCAGAATTACTTTCCAAATGCGTAATAAACCTGGGTGACAATTCCTACCCATGTGTTCCCAATGAAGGGTTTTTCCCATTTCAATTATTCCCACAAGAGGACTGAATATTCCGGTACCAAAAGAGGAAGTTTTGGCACTCAAGTCGATTAATAATCGGGCGAAAAAAACATATTTTAAGGGCAAACAGCTCACAAATCACAACAATAATAAGGATCAAAAATGTAAACATAACCGGTTGCTAGTAGTAGAAAA
>JAJTJO010000688.1:0-33848 GCA_024550625.1 Dendroctonus valens
TTTCGGCTAGTGAACAATTTTTGGAACGCTCAATGGACAAACAAAATTACGCACACTCAAATTCACTGCACAACTAATGTATTTAAACAGTAACAATTTTACTGAGAGTAATAAAGGTAAAAAAAAATACATCATTTACTAGAGTGTATCACTCGGATATTTTTGGTAGCACCCTTAATCTATGGATACCTTAACTTCAATCAAGCCTGGATGGTGAAGGGGAAGGACCCTGAGGGGACTGCTGGAGTGATCACTTCAGTCGTAGCCTCGCAGGTCTTCCAATGGAGATCGGTCGTGATCATAAATAAAATAAAAAAATCCACAGTAAAGGGGTACCAAATAAATAAGGAAATCACTCAGGTCCGACTGTGAATCGCAATTAAAGTAAAAAGAAACAAATGAACTGAATGCAGTCGAACTTGAATTTTCAGCACAAACAATTAACTATAAACGCTATCAGTTCCTATCATAAAAAAAACTGTCAAAAAAACTGATAAAAACAAAGTCTTCACCAAAGTTGGGCGCCAGCATGCTTCCAAGTAGCATACAACTTCCACCAAAATGGAAAACACCAGAACCAGCCTCCACGTCAATTCCACTGGTCATAACGGCCATCATGGATCGTCCATCCGGCTCTTGGGTCCCCAAAACTTCAAATCGCCGACTCTTGCAAACCTTTGCAAACCATCAATCAGGCCTCTTGCAAACCATCAATACCATCATCAAAAACTTCTCGATTCCAAAACCCTTCAAAAACCGACCATGCGGTAACGCTGAACACAATGAAAATCTCAAAGCCCGACCGTGCGGAACAAACTCAAAAATCGACCTGCCATCTGACCGGCACGGCCTAATTAATCTGCAACGACCAAAAATCTACCGCTACAACCAGTAGAAGTTTTTTCCTCCCCCAACCTTCCGTTGGAGCAGGAATCAAAAATCACCAATTTCATTGGCCCTAACGGAACTGATCCCGCAATCTACCAAACAATTTTTTTCACCTGCGATAAGAATCGAAACTGCGATAAAAATCGCCAAATTTGCTAGATTCGGATTTTACAGCCAAAATTTAACTCTATGATAAAAAAAACCAAACAGATATGCTTGGCAAATAACTTGCACACGCATGCCGAGGTCGAAAACAAATTAACAGGTTTACGGCAAAATATTTGCACGTAACAAACTACGCAGGACAATATAAACAGAAACCCAAACAGACACAAAGAACACGAAACAGAAACAAGAAAAAGACTTATGACAAAGACAAAACGGAAGGATGGAAGAACCGGAGAGAAAGGTTAAACTCATCACACTAATGCAGATACCGCAGGGACAAAAATCAATGGACGTAATAACAATCAAAGGCACTGCACAGGAGGAAGCAAGGAAGACAGGGGGAATACGAGGATTTTCAACAATACACCAGGAACAATTAGCGATCAATTACAGAGACGAAAACCAACAAAAAATAATCGACGAAAAAATACGCAGCAGACCGGAGCCCCAGATAACGAAGACGGAACGATTAAACCCACGACTGCTAATTTCGGGAGTGACAAAGGGGTACACGGACGACGAACTACTGGACATAATAATAAGCGAAAATAGGGAACTGCAAAAAGAGGTGGGGGAAAACATCACGGACAAGGTGATAATAAGGAAAAGAACAACATGTGTGAACAGGACAAAAGAAAATATTACGATAGAGACAGAACCGACACTATTTAAATATGGACACCCATCGAAATATTGCAAGGACAAGGCGCGTTGCCACATTTGTGAAGGCCCACACCAGGGGAACGAGTGTCAGGCAGGTGACATGGACTGATCCCAATTGGTGCCCATACAAGGAACCCCAACGTACCGCGACACGACATACAGCTCGGCACAGATTATGTCCCATAGTTAAGACGAAGGCCACAAGTACCAACCAGACCAGTATTAACTACGTCGGAAGACAGGAAAAATATTAACAGGACGAACACAATGAAAGTGATACCAATTTACCGCAGACAGAGGGAAGGAAGCGACAGCACTATTGAATCAATATGTTAACAACAACAACATATCGTAATATTGAACACAGGAACCGTATACTAAACACCAGACAGCAGGGACAAATAAAACAGATAAAAAATGGAACACAATCGAAGGCAGAAATATCTGGACACGAGAAGAAATAGAATACACCATAATAACCGAACTCACGGACAATAACACACAACCATAGCATCAATACCACAACAAAAAATAAAGAGATATACATAAAATCCATATACCACGAGCTTGATGGGAACAGAAACATAGGACAGAACAATTCGACAGCAAGCAGCGAGAATGAGATTCACGAATGGACCAACACCTACTGGGAGGGAGACTTCAACGCTCATACGTGAGAATATGGGGAGGAACCTCAAATGACCAAGAGGGGAGAACTCACCAATTGGATAATACAAAAACAATTACACATTGCGAATAAAAAGACGGACCAATGGACCAAGGACCATGGGAAACGTTACGTGGACGTAACCATAACAAAAGGAATAAACAATAACAGACGTAGGGAGGTAGATGAAGAAACGCTCGCCGCCCACAAGTACATTTCTTACGAACTAGAAGGGGAAATCACAACCAAAAGCCGAAAAAACAAAACTTACGACTTTATTAACACGGACTGGACAAGTTGCAAAGGACTACATCAACAGACACACCGAAAACATTAACTGAAGACAAACCACAAACGAACTGGCAGAGAAAGCATTAAAACAAGACACGCAGAAATGGCGATGAAGAGGTATGGTTGAATGATAGCCTGGAAAAAAACAAAGAAGACTGAAACAAAGAAAGACGGAAAATACAAAACACAAAGATGACATGGCTAGGGAGGAAATGAAGGAATGTATAGAGCATTGAGAGCCACCTACAAAACAACATCAGACAGTACAAACAGGAAAAATATGACGAACAAACCACCGACATGTTAAGACTATCTACATGGCACCAAGCCAGGAACCGACTAGCTGGCAAACACACACGGACATAAACAGAACAATAAGGAAAGAAACGGTACATACAGAACAACAGATAAGGAGAAACAAGAATATCTCGTAAATAAGTACTTCCCACACGAGACTGAAGAGAAAGACAGCGCTTTCAAGAAGGAATTAAGAAAAAGGTCCACAAATTCAAGGAGGAGATAGAGTAGAGCCACCAATAACGATAACGGAGATACGAATCGTACTTGAACGACTACAACGGATCAAAGCAACAGGACCTGAGAAAATACCTAACGAGGCGACAGGGACATATACTAGGACACGATGGGGGACCGACTGCTGATACTGTACAACAGATGTCTGGACGAACAAACATTTGCGGCCCCTGGAAAACATGCAAACTGACTTGGATCCCCAAGACAGACGGCACCACGCGACCCATCTCAATACAGCCAACATTCGGAAAGATACTGGACAGACTGAGAAACAAACGACTACAACACGTGATAGTGACGACGACAACCTAGATAAACGACAATATGGGTTCAGACAAGGACGAAATACAACGGACGCGATAAACAAGTCACAGAGACAATAAGGAACAACAGAACGAGAGGCCTATATCAACAAATAATAACGCTAGAATTAGCGAACGCCTTATAATACCGCATGGAAGCCCTACATTATGAATGAACTGGCAAGGACTAACACGACGAGAATGCTGGCGGGAACGATAGAAGTTACATGACGGGACGGAAACTCAAGATAGGAAACGATACATACACGACCACAAAGGGATGTCCACAAGGATCCAGCATGGGACCAACGCTGGGGCTATTAGTCATGGGGGCTGGGTTCAGGGTCATAGACGAACAAGAGCGAACATGGAGACAGGCACAAACCGACCCGAAGGACGTAACAGAGGACAACAAAAGACGAACTATCGCAGGTACAAGCATTCGCAGACGATCAGATCATCATCATATCGGGCCCTTCCGCCAAGAAAATAGAAAACAAGTGGACGTACATATGGGAGGCATTTCAAACATGGACCATGCAAAGCGGATCAACATACAACGAGAGGAAAACGGAGGCGATGTTCGTACATACTGAAAAGGTTAGACCATCAACACTAAAGGTAAACAACAACACCATACAACAACGCGACACAATAAAATACCTCGGAATTACACTGAACAGATTAGCTTAACTTGACGGAACACATAAGGCAACCAGACATAGAGTGGAGGAGACAGCTGCAAAAACAGGTGACACAAAACAGTAACTACATAGATTCAGAATACAGACAAACGCGACATGCACATGCGGTACGAAGGACGAAAGGGTCGAGCACATTAAGTACTTCTGCACTGAAATAGACAGACAAACAGCACGGGACTACATAATGGACAAATACAGTACACTAACACTGACACTTAGACGACAAGACGGAAACTAATGATACAACACAAATAGAGAAGCTGAACAAGTTGGCGGAGATAGCAATGAAATCGGATGAAAACCTCTTGCAATAGGATTAGGTCAATAGGTTAATAGGAGAAATAGGATAAGGATTAGAAATAAGAAACAGGATAGGGAGAATGTACATCAATTAGGTTAAGGTCTTCTTTCCCCCTAAATGGAGGGAGGAGGTCCAAGGTACGGCGAAAGGTTTCAAGTGACAGTGTTTTCAGCAGACAGTGGGTGGCTTACGCACAAAAAGAGGAAAAGGGGTATACCGGAAGAATATAGTTCAAATCGAAATCGATATCTAATTAAAGAGGACAATTTAATGAAACGGGATGTGCTTGTTTGGTGAAAATCGAGCAAAAGGATTAAGAGTTATCAATAGATAAAAGTCAGAAAATTCCATTTAATAGTGCATAGATAGGGCGAACAAAGCCAGAGAACGGCCACTTTTCTATCTTCGAAGAGTAGGGATTTTCTATCTTCGAAGGGTAGTTGGACGAAAAGTGCGAAGCTGCCGATGTGACATTTCTTATGACAATTTATTACTATTGGTTTATATTTGCTTATTTGTTTGTTTGCGTATTTGTTTATTGTGTATATTTGTTTGTTTACCTACCGCGTTTCGCTGACGGTTGACAGTTGACGGTTGAAGGTGGACGGCCACCGTGGTTTACCCGCGCATTGCTGAGAGCTGACAGTTGACGGCTGACAGCTGAAAGCTGACTCTGAAAACGGCACCGCGATTTACCCGCGCGAAGTGAAGTCAGTGAAATGACTGACACAGGAGGAAACAACAGCGAGGGAGGCAAAGGAAGAAGGATTGGGAGTTACTGGCCAACATGGGAACGGAGTTGGCAGCAATCCCGAAGACACCAATGCTGGCAAGGTCAACCCGCATGAGCGAGCAAGAACGGAGGACCGCAGTACCCATATTCACTCTCACGCCGTCGGCCGCCAGCAACCAGACAATCAGTCCGGAGTAACAATCCAACCTGGTCTCCCTGCTGGCATCGGTCAGCGCACTGCACGAAACAGGCGAAGATAGGGAGGCGGCATCAGGAATAGATGAGGAGGAAACGGAAAAGGAAACGGTGGAAACACCAAAAGCATGACTGACTGAAAAAATGGACAAGAACAAACCGTCGAGCGAAAAGAGTCAAGCCAAACGACGGAACAAGCGATAAGGGCCAAACAGTCCATAATCGAAGCGGTTAGCAGATACCAAAATGGAAAACTGCAATTCAACAAGAGGACCGGGAAATAGTACTTGCGCAACGTCAATGACTGACGGACATATTGAGAGGGCTACTGACGGACAGCCAACAAGGGGGTACAAATGGCGCAACAGCAGGATACAAGCCTTATCATGACCCAACAGCAGCAGCAAATGATGACACAAATGAAGGGCAATGGCAGCTGAGAACCAAGAAATCAGGAAGGATCTGAAAGCCACAACAGCACCGAGCAGAGTGACAAAAGAAACTATCCAAGACCGGTCACGGGGATACTGAGCAGGCTAACAGCCAAACATCTAGCCACCCAAAGCACCCAAGTAGAGACGCCAACGGACACGGAAACTGAAGCCGAATGGCAAACACAAAAGCCTCAGAGGAGAACGCAGGAGGTAAGTAAAGCGGACCTACGCTGACATAGCAAGGACGGGGAAACGGCAAAAAGGAGAATGCACCGGGATGGAAAACACCAGAGAAACGAGAGAAGTTCATCACCATGGTGCAGGTTGTTACGTGCAAATATTTTGCCGTAAACCTCCTAATTTGTTTTCGACCTCGGTATGCGTTTTCAAGTTATTTGCCAGCATATCTGTTTTAGTTTTTTCATTATAGGTTAAATTTGGCTGTAAAATCCGAAGGAACAAATTGGGCAATTCTTATCGCAGGTGAAAGAAAATGTTTAGCAGATTGGCGGGAGCACGTGTCCGTTAGGGCCAATGAATTTGGTGATTTTTGATTCCTGCGCAACGGAAGGATGGGGGAGGAAAAAACTTCTACTGGTGTAACGGTAGATTTTTGGGTTGAGAAGATTTAATTAGGCCATGACGATCAGATCGGCAGGTCCTTTCGAGTTTATTCCGCATGGTCGGGGATTTCAATTTTTGATAGTGTTCAGGCTACCGCATGGTCGGTTTTTGAGGATTTTAGAATCGAGAAATTCCTTGATGGTTGCATAGATTGCAAGAAGCTTTTTTTCACTAGGAAAAGCAATTATCTAATGACGAATCCATGATGGCCGATATGACTACGTGTAGAAAAACCAGCTCTTTTGGGAACCTCAGCGGACCATTGACTTTTGACGTTGAGACTGATTCTGGTGTTTTCCATTTTGGTAGACTTTCCATTTTGTATGCTACTTGCAGCATGCTGGCGCCCAACGTTTGGTGAAGACTTTTGTTTTTTATCAGTTTTTTTATCACATTATTTTTTATAACTGGACTTATTAACGTTTAATAGTTAACTGCTTGTGCTGAAACATTCAAGTTCGACTGGATTCAGTTCATTTTGTTTTTACCCTTAATTGCATTCACAGTCGGACCTGAGTCCTCCTTATATATTTTGGTAACCCTTTACTGTGGATTTTTTAATTTATGATCACGGCCGATCCCCTTTGGAAGACCAGCGAGGCCACTGACTGAAGTGATCACTCCAGCCAGTCCCCTCAGGATCCTTCCCTTCACCATCCAGGCTTGATTGAAGTTAAGGTATACATAGATTAAGGGTGCAACCAAAATATCCGAGTTATACACTCTAAGTAAATTTATATATTTTGTAATTTTCTTTCTCTCAGTAAAATTGTTAAATTGTTTAAATATATCAGTTGTGCAGTTCAATTTGAGTGTGCGTAATTTTGTATTGTCCATTGAGCGTTCCAAATATTGTTCACTGGCCGCAAAGTACTAGTTTAGCTCTTCCTCTAACTCACGCCCGAGATAAAATAATTATAGTTAGAAGTAAATTCCTAACAAGGTACCAGAAGGCAAGAACCTGCAGAAGTCATCGAGATCATCAAAGAGGTGGCATAGGAAGAGGCCCGAAACACGGGAAAGATCCGAGATTCGCCACAACGAGGAATGGACAGATAGCCATACAGTACAAGCATGAGGCACAACAGAAGACGATTGACGCAAAGATAGGAGGGCGACCAGACATTCAACTGAAGCACCTCACACGTACACTGCCGAGGCTGACCGTCATAGGAATCCAGGCCGGCTGCACGGACGAGCAGCTGATACAAGCGATCACGGCAGAGAATCCCGAACTCTGTGAGCAACTGGGATGGAACCTCGCAGGGAGAGCTAAGGTCCTCAGACGGTGGGAAATCCGCTACAGAAACAACAGGGAAAATGTGGTGAAAGAGCCCGAAGCCTTCAAGATAATGGTGCGAACGGGAAGGATCTACCTGGACCTCAGCGAATTCAGGATTGTCGAGGAGGTAAACGACGCTCAGTGTTTCAACTGTTGCATTTTTGGACATGTGGCCAAGCACTGCAAAGAACAGGCAAGATGCTACACGTGCGGAGGAGCGCATGCCGGTCGCAAATGCCTATCGCAGGACCTGGACTGCCTTTACAGCAAAAGGCAGGGAATTGCTAAACAGGAGAGGCAGCACGCGGCCAGGGACTGTCTGTGCTCAATATACGCCCGCAAGGTTGCGCTACACGAACAAACCTGGGTGACCTGCGGCGCTGACAGGGAGAGTGCAAACAACGCGACCCCAAATGAAGGTGCTGCAGTTTGACGCTGATAGAGGAAATGCGGCAAACCGGACTAATGGAGAGGTACATGCAGGACAACGGCATTGACCCTGGCATTGGAGCAAGAGCCATACGTCTTCCACAAATCAGACGGACATGCAGACGAGTGAGGCACGGTAACAAATCAAAAAACGGAGCTGTGGATCAGGATCAACACCTGCCCACGACAAAATTAGATATTCGCTGATTAAATAGGGCAAATACAAGCAGGCAGAAAAAGGTCAATTTCCTCCCTTGGCAAGTTGAAATTTGGCTCTTCTGCTGCTTTATTTGCCCTATTTAATCCGCGAATATCTAATGTTCTGATCTTTTTTCTGGTTTTTTTCTGCAAGCCCAATTGCACGATTTGCAACAGCACAAACACAAACTTATTCAATAACTCTCTGTCCTCGGCAGGCAGATATAAATTTCACTTCGAAAATCACTTTGTATGTAACTATACCCGAAGGCTCCGATACATGGCTCAAATTATGCTTTCGGCGACCCTCCTGGCTTTCGCTAATGGGTCCTGTTTCCCTCAATCTAGCCAAACTCACTGATCCAAGCAAACCAGCCCGAAGAAACAGCGACCAAAAATAACTCCGAACACCAGGCCTGCAAGACGTCCACCCACCCTATGCATCAGAGTGAGGACAACATCTCTCATGACCTTTATTCTCCAATATATGACATTCTACGTTGCCACTCTGACCTTAACCTAATGATAGAGAAAAGATAAAAAAATAACTAAAACAAACTACCTTAAACATACCCTAAACAACCTAACCCAATACGATACACTAGAGAGCTCCCGGATTTTCGACCGTTTCTACCGTTGAGCCAGCTCGAATGAGACTGTGTTACATGTGTTCTGACGTTCGCCGCTCTTCTCGGGTTCCAGTCTTGCGGCCTACCCCATTCACCCGTGTCGCGTTTCCGCACACCCCATATCTTTGAGAATCCCGACCATGCTAACTCCTTCTCCGGTATCTTTGACCTCCTCTCAAAAAATTAGCGGTAAGGGAGCTATCCTAATTTTAACTAATCCAACATGTGTACACTTTCCATGCAGATCCTTATTATCTAGCCTATTCTATTCGCGGCATTGTTTTATTATCTGTTCGCACACTGTCCTAGTTTTCCTTATTTAGTCCTTATCACTACTATTGTCTACTTATGGCGCAGTGTCCTGATCACTCGTTTCGCGCAATTTAACCGGGGAAAATACCCCATTTCGGCCACTTATTTAGTTTTGTGGATATAACTTGTTATTCTTCCGTCCTTGCGCAGTTGAAAGTCCAGCGACCCGAACTCGCTGCGCACTTGACATCTTGGCGCGTGTCTGTCCGCCCTTGTGCACCTGAACTTAATGTGTTCTTACAGTCTCTTCGCCGGTTGCGCCAGAGCACTGCACATTGTCTCTTTTTGCGACGGGCTTAGGTGCGCTCGGTTGTGCCCGTGTCCTGTCGCTAGCTGGTTCGCCTTGAAAGAAAGGCCCAGCACTCCCCGTCCTACCTCCTTGCAGATCTGGAGGAGTTCCTTCCTTTGTCCGCGGAGGTCCACTCCTTTTGCCACTCCCTCATGGTATAGGTACACTGATACACAGAGCTAAGATTGTCTGTACTGATCTGAAATTTATTGCATTCTGATGTTTCTTAATTTGTATCATTTCATGATTCATCTCTATTATAGTTGTCCTTATTATAGTTGTGCTAATGCTGTGCACAACATGCACAACAAAAGTTGCATGATTTTGATTTCAATAACACACAAATATGTGATCAATGAGGACAACTATAATATGATAAGAATCCATGAAATGATACAAATTAAGACACATCAGAATGCAATAAATTTCAGATCAGATACAGACAATCTAGCTCTGTGTATCACACATTAATTAGATGATCGCATGCATAACTGAAACCTGGAAAAATAAAAATTAAACAGCAGATATTGAAGAATTCAGAGCATTCAAGAAGGCAAGAAAAGGCGAAATATAAACAGGTTTTCGGGCCCTCGCTCGATTCGATAAAATAGGTAATTCAATGTCCAACCAAAATTAGAGTAGAAACATCTAGAAAGGTAAGTCAAATTTAGATATCTAAACATAGATTCTAGTCTTTTCCCGAACTGTTTATCCCGACTCATCACCCTGAGAACCAAGGTCCCCAAATTGTACTTTTTAATATGTGTGTGATTTGAAATTTTAATATGTTAATTTGTGAAAGTTTTTTTAAAATTAAATTGATAATAAATGTAAAATGTATATTTTAGACAAACTGATGCTGGTGGAGAAAGTCACCGAACGTATTTGTAACATTTTCAATAATTAACAATAAAATTGACTGAAACCCAGGAATTTTTGAAATAAATTGAAGTACAGTCTGGAAAATATACACAACAACTTATATAGGATATATTAGGGCGTTCTTCAGATCGAGCGTTACTACTTGCTGATGTGGGTCAATCTGCTCAGGGCGCCTAGCGTGCTTCTGCCCTCTCTGAACCCGTGTTGTCTGGGGTACAGGTGTCCGCCGTCCTCAAGCAGGTGTTGCAGCCTCCGTTCAGTAGGTTGTCCAGGATCTTTCCTAGCGTCGGTTGCAGGCTGATTGGCAGCAGGGATCCGTCTTCTCTTCGGCAGCCATACGACCTTGCTAGACCTCCAACAAATCGGAAAATACCTGTTCCTCTCATGCAGGTGTTGAACAAATGGAGGAGCCTTTCGCCCATGTCCCTCATTATGTGTCTTTCCGCTTCGTTGGGGATCTTGTCAGTTCCCGTCGCACTTATTGGGTTTCGCTTATAGACCACATTCTCCAGCTCATTGCTGGTTATAGGTGGCTCTTCGTTGTTGCTGAAGGTGGGCGTTGACCCCTGATCGCTGCCATCGTAGCCGTGTCCAGTGTTGGGTCGTCGCTGGGAAAGTACTTGTCCGTGAGGTATTTGGATTTATCCCTCTCGGACGTGGTGTAGGGCACGTCCTCTTTGAGGATGGTGCCAGTTACTGGGCAGGTGTCCTCTTCCACGCGTTGTGCCAGGATTCGTCGCTTAACAGCGCCGCGCCTTCTTCGTCCGCTGCCTGTTGTTTGGGCTGCCTCTACTTGCTTTTTATCAGCCCGGTGCATACGTTTGTATTGCTCCTGGGCCTGCTGTCTTGCTCCAGGGTCCGTTTCCAATTGGGCCTCTCGCATTTTCCGGTGGATGCTCTTCTTTGAGGCTTCCAGTGCCCTGCTCCACCAGCCCATCTCGTCACCTCGTCTTTGAATTTTGGTCGTTATGCGAGATCTGCATGCTCGCATGCAGATCCTGCTGACCTGGTCCTCCAATGTTTCGGCATCGTCGTCCCAATCCAGGTCGGCGGTTGCCCTGCCGATGTCCTTTCCGAACTTGGCCCAGTTGGTGTTGATGAAGTCGTATATTCGCGCTGCTGGTGTTGCAACAGGGTTGCCGATTTCCACTTCAAACCGTACGTAGTTGTGAAGGGAGAGCGTCTCGTGTGTCTCGATGTTCCAGTTTCGAGCCGCCGTCCCTCTCGCCATCGTTAGGTCGATGTAACTGTTGCCTCGTGATTCTTGGAAAGTCGGACCTTTGTGTTCTCAATCAGCCAACTGACTATTTCCTCGCCTCTCGCGTCGGTTGACGTTCCGCCCCAAATCGCATGATGTGCGTTGATGTTGCTCCCGACAATGTGTCTCCCCATTGCGAGCCCTAGCTTGCTGCCCTTATCCCGAAATTCCTGGAGTCTGGTATTGGTGCGGCCTCCCGTCTCGTCGTAGATCGTCGTGACGTATAGCTGTTGCCCTTTTTGCTCCAGTAGTGCGGTGGCCATGTTGTCGCTCGTGAGGCCCGTTATTACGGTGTGGTCAATGTTGATCCTGATCCACAGCTCCGTTTTTGATTTGTTACCGTGCCTAACTCGCCTGTATGGCCCGTCTGATTTGTGGAAGACGTATGACTCTTGCACCAATGCAAGTCTACGCCGTTGTCCTGCATGTACCACTCATTAGTCGGGTTGTAGCCTTTCATCTAACAGCGTTAAACTTCAGCACCTTCATTTGGGTCGCGTTGTTTGCAGTCTCCCTCGCAGCGCCGCAGTTCGCCCTGGTTTGTTGGTGTTGCGCAAACTTGCGGGCGTATATTGGGCACAGCCAGTCCCTGGCCGCGTGCTGCCTCTCCTGTTTGGCAATTCCTTGCCTTTTGCAGTTAGGGCAGTCCAGGTCCTGCGATAAGCATTCGCGACCAGCATGCGCTCCTCCGCACGTGTAGCATCTTGCTTATTCTTTGCAGTTCTTGGCCACATGTCCAAACATGCAACAGTTGAAACACTGAGCGACGTTTACCTCCTCGACCATCCTGACTTCGCTGAGGTCCAGGTAGATCCTTTTCTTTCGCACCATTATCTTGAAGGCTTCGCGCTCTTTCACCACATTTTCCCTGTTGTTCCTGTAGCGGTTTTCCCACCGTCTTAGGATCTTAGCTCTCCCTGCGAGGTTCCCTCCCAGTTGCTCACAGAGTTCGGGATTCTCTGCCGTGATCGCTTGTGTCAGCTGCTCGGCCGTGTAGCCAGCCTGGATTTCTATGACGGTCAGCCTTGGCAGTGTACGTGTGAGGTGCTTCAGTTGGATGTCTGGTCGCCCTCTTATCTTTGCGTCTATCGCCTTCTGTTATGCCTCATGCTTGTACTGTATGGCTATCTGTCCATTCTTCGTTGTGGCGAATCCTCGGATCCCTCCCGTGTTTCGGGCCTCTTCCTGTGCCACCTCTTTGATGATCTCGATGACTTCTGCAGGTTTCTTGCCTTTTGGTACCTTGTTATGAATTTTACTTGTAGCTATAATTATTTTATCTCGGGCGTGAGTTAGAGCAAGAGCTAACTAGTACTTTGCGGCTAGTGAACAATATTTAGAACGCCCAATGGACAATACAAAATTACGCACACTCAAATTCAACTGCACAACTGATGTATTTAAACAAGTTAACAATTTTACTGAGAGAAGAAAATTATAAAACATATAAATTTACTTAAAGTGTATAACTCGGATATTTTTGGTTGCACCCTTAATCTATAGATACCTTAACTTCAATCAAGCCTGGATGATGAAGGGGAAGGATCCTGAGGGGGACCGGCTGGAGTGATCACTTCAGTCAGTGGCCAAAAATCCACAGTAAAGGGATAACAAAATATATAAGGAGGACTCAGGTCCGACTGTGAATCGTAATTAAAGTAAAAAAAAATGAACTGAATGCAATCGAACTTGAATGTTTCAGCACAAGCAGTTAACTATTAAGCGTTAATAAGTCCAGTTATAAAAATAATGTGATAAAAAACTGACAAAAAAACAAAAGTCTTCACCAAAATTTGGGCGCCAGCATGCTTCCAAGTAGCATACAAAAATGGAAAGTCTACCAAAATGGAAAACACCAGAATCAGTCTCAACGTCAAAAATCCAATGGTGCGCTGAGGTTCCCCAAAAGAGCTGGTTTTTAATTGCTCCACGGATCTCGTATCAATTACACGTAGTCATATCGGCCATCATGGATTCGTCATTAGATAATTGCTTTTCCCAGTGAAAAAAAAATGCTTCTTGCAATCTATGCAACCATCAAGGAATTTCTCGATTCTAAAATCCCCTAAAAACCGACCATGCGGTAGCGCTGAACACTATCAAAAATTCAAAACCCGACCATGCGGAATAAACTCGAAAGACCTGCCGATCTGATCGTCACGGCCTAATTAAATTTTCTCAACCAAAAATCTACCGTTACACCAGTAGAAGTTTTTCCTCCCCCCATCCTTCCGTTGGCGCAGGAACCAAAAATCACCAAATTCATTGTCGCTAACGGACACGTGATCCCGCAATCTGCTAAACATTTCTTTCACCTGCGTTAAGAATCGCCAAATTTGTTAGAATCGGATTTTACAGCCAAAATTTAACTCTATGATGAAAAAACCAAAACAGATATGCTTGGCAAATAGCTTGAAAACGCATGCCGATGTCGAAAACAAATTAAGAGGTTTACGGAAAATATTTGCACGTAACAACCTGCACCAGGGTGGGGTTTCTCTCGTTACTCTGGTGTTTTCCATCCCGTTGCATTCTCCTTTTTGCTGTTCTCTGCCCTACTATGTCAGCGTAGGTCCGCTTTACTTGCCTCCTGGTTCTCCTCTGAGGCTGTGGCTATTTCTGCCCCGTTCGCGTACAGGCCGCTGATGTTGATCCATTTTTCATAAACACCAATAGGGTGTTGCTAATGGGAGATTTCAACGCCCGCCATCCACTATTCAATAACCCTGGACATTAAAACGCAGCCGGCAATTTCTAGCCGACTACGTTCGCGACAATGGCCTACCCGTTATGCCCACTTCATCCCCAACGCATTACCCGAACAGTGGAGGGAATCCATCCTACCTCGACTTCGGAATTGCCAAAGGACTCGCCATTCTCACGGAGATGGTGGTTATAGACGCCCTCAGCAGTGACCTTTTGCCCATTTACCTTGAGATTACGGATTTAAAGCGCACACAAACTAACGACTTTCGATATTCATACGAAAATTTCGATTTTCTTGAATATCGAAAAAGACTACAAGACCTGACGTGTATTCCGGGCCAGATTGATACTGTCGAAGCTCTAGAGCATGCGGTAAAATGTCTGACCGGAAATATACAACGGAGACAGCAAGCTTTGGCCAAAAAATTCCGAACAGACAGCGGCGCGACAATCTTCCTGAGGAAATTTTGGACCTTGTTAAGGCGAAAAATCGAATCATGAAGCGTTGGCAGCGATTCAGGCAATCTGCCGAGCGCATAATGGCAACAGATCTAGCACGAGACATACAGCGCGAAACCTCCGCATACAGGAATTATATGAGCTATGAGCAAGTCCCCGCTCTAAAAAAGAGGGGCGGAGTTATATTACCACCAGTGACAAGTGCGAGCTGCTCGCCGACTTTTTGGCAGAAGTACACAAGGTCCAACCAGCCCTTCAGGATAACGAAATTGAAAGACAGTCCGCTGTTTTTGTAGAACGGAAGTATCCTGTACCACCCTCGATTTTGCATTCGTATATAAGAACCCGTCCGAGATACAATCGTGTCTTCGGCGCCTCCCTAGCCGAAAAGTCCCCGGTCCAGACGGCATCCCTTATTTACACCTCAAAAACTTACCGCTAGTGCTAATAGTACAAATAGTCAACGCAGTCCTTAAATTGCAGCACTTCCCACAGGAAAGGAAAAACGCTATAATAATTCCCATCCTAAAGCCGGGCAAATACCCGACCGTACCCGCCACTTATAGGCCAATTTCCCTCTTGAACACCCTCGGTAAATTAATCGAGAAGGTCATCTATTCGAGATTACAGGCAGCAGCCGAGCTTCAAAGTTTAATCTGGGATGAGCAGTTTGGCTTTCGACCAAGACACAACACAACCCTGCAGACTGCTAGGATCACAACGGATGCCTATGCAGCATTTAATAAGCTTCAAAGTACGGTTATGCTGCTTCTCGACATGCAAAGGACCTTTGACACAGTCTGGCACACAGGCCTGCTGTACAAGTTGTTTGCCGTGCATTCACTGCCACTCTACCTAGTTTCCCTGATAGCGTCTTACCTAAAAAACCGTTCCATCCAGGTGAAAGTGGAGAATTCCACTTCTGCCAAAAGACGCATCGCGGCAGGAGTATCACAAGGAACAGTGATTTCGCCGCTGCTGTATACATTGTCAGCAGACATTCCAAAATTCCCACTTCAAAAATGGCACTATACGCTGATGATACGGCTATCTACGCATCGTCTTTTTATGCTCAGGCTGTGAAATCTCGCATTGCACATAACCTGAGTTTATTGACGCCGTATTTTGACAAATGAAAACTTAAAGTGAAACCTCCCAGGAAGACGGAACTTATTATCTTTTCGCGCAAATCCACTAACAACAAAATCTTATCACCACTCGTGGTTCAGAATACTCCTATCAAACCAACAAAAGAGGTGAAATAACTGGGATTCAAACTAGACGCCCGACTCCATTTCAATAAGCATGTTGACTACTGTACAAAAGACTGCCATGGCTCGAAGAAAGTTTACTCTCTTCTGGCGCCAAATTCTTTCCTATCACCTCGAAATAAACTTCTGCTCTACACCTCCACTATAAGGCCCTTACTTACATACGGCTCCCCTATCTGGCACTCTGTAGCGACACCACCAGGCGGCGTCTTCAGGTGACCCAAAACAGGTTCCTAAGAGGCGTATTATCCGCTGACGGATACACCAGAATATCTGAACTGCACGAAGCTACAAGGGTGGCCTATATAGGCGACTATACATATAAAGAACACGTGACAACAGACGAACATTTCCTGCATAATGCAGGTTTAGTCGTTCCTAGCAGGCTAGAAACGCACAAGAGTCCAACATGAAGCGACTGACCGAATCCACGCTGACTTGTTCCGAGGGATGCAGGCTGGTCCTGCACCAATCGGCGCGAGGAGGCGTGGCCTAGGCCATATATACGTTGAAACATCGCTGGCTAAGGCCACGGCTGGCGGAATCAGACTTAAACGCCGAAGCAAAAGGGGTTTTTGGCTTCCCTTTAGAAGACCTTTTTTCCTCAATGAATGCCCCTGAATAAAACAAAACCGCCATTTAAAGATTGCTCTCCTTTCGTTGTCGTGCGGATGCCAGATCGGCGAACGTCCATGCAAGGGTAACCCCAGGAAATGGACCGGTGGGTTGCCATTTAGACATGCTGAACGGAGGGAACTGGGCCGAATATCAGGCTAGCCACAGCTGCGGCGTTTATCCGTCTTGGCGTGAAATTTTTATACTGTAATTTTTAATAAATGTTTTATGTATTTATGTGTCCTCTGAGGCTTTGTGTTTGCCATTCGGCTTCAGTTTCCGTGTCCGTTAGCGTCTCTACTTGGGTGCTTTCGGTGGCTAGATGTCTGGCTGTTAGCCTGCTCCGTATCCCCGTGACCGGTCTTGGATGGTTTCCTTTTGTCACTCTGCTCGGCGCTGTTGTGGCTTTCAGATCCTTCCTGATTTCTTTGATCTCAGCTCCCATTGCCTTCATTTGCGTCATCATTTGCTGCTGCTGTTGGGCCATGATAACACTTGGATCCTGCTCTTGCGCCATCGTACCCCCTTGTTGGCTGTCCGTCAGTAGCCCTATCAATATGTCCGTCAGTTCATTGACGTTGCGCAGCACTGCTTCCCGGTCCTCTTTGTTGAATTGCAGTTTTCCATTTTGATATCTGCTAACCTCTTCGATTATGACGTTTGGCTCTTATCGCATGTTCCGTCGTTTGGCTTGACTTTTTCGCTCGACGGTGTTTTCGTCCATTTTTTCAGTCATGTTTTTGGTGTTTCCACCGTTTCCGTTTCCGTTTCCTCTATCTATTCCTGATGCCGCCTCCCTATCTTCGCCTGTTGCGTGCAGTGCGGTGACCGATGCCAGCAGGGAGACCAGGTTGGATTGGTGCTCCGGTCTGCTTGTCTTGGTTGCTGGCGGCCGTCGGCGTGAGAGTGAATATGGGTACAGCGGTCCGTTCTTGCTCTCTCTTCCGGGTGACCTTGCCAGCATTGTTTTTTTCGGGATTGCTGCCAATTCCGTTCCCATATTGGCCAGTAACTCCCAATCCTTCTTCCTTTTGCCTCCCTCGCTATTGTTTCCTCTTTCACTCCGTGGTGCCGTTTACAGAGTCAGCTGTCACCCGTCAATGTCAGCTGTCAGCAATGCGCGGGTAAACCTCGGTGGCCGGCCACCTTCAACCGTCAACTGTCAACCGTCAGCGAAACGCGGTAGGTAAATAAACAAATATATACAAGTAAACAAATACGCAAACAAACAAATAAAGAAATATAAACCAATAGCAATAAATTCTCATATAGAAATGTCACATCGGCAGCGTCGCGCTTTTCGTCCAACTAGCGAAAATTTCACAACGGCACCCCCTCTTGCCTGAAGGGTCGAGCGAGCCTGAAAAAACGTCGGATCCCTACCCTTCGGAGATAGAAAAGTAGCCGTTCTTTAGCTTTATTCGCCCTATCTATGCACTATTAAATGGAATTTTCTACATTTATCTATTGATAACTCTTAATCCTTTTGCTCGATTTTCACCAAACAAGCACACTCCGTTTCGCTAAATTGTCCTCTTTAATTAGATACCGATTTCGATTTAAACTATCCAATTTTGGCGGCACTGTGACCAAAAGGCCCTTTCACAATGGAGGAGCGCTCGAAAATCCGACCGTTCTCCTTCCGTTGTATAAACCGAACTGCGTCTGGAAATAAACTGTGTTTTACATGTTAATGGGTTTGTTACCCCCGCGTGTCCAATACCTTCCGGTATACTCCCTTTTCCCTCTTTTTTTGCATAGCCACGCCCACCCACTATCTGCCGAAAACACACTGATCACTTGATGAAGCCTTTCGCCCTACCTGGACCTCCTCCATCCATTTAGGGAGAGAAGCAAGACCTTAACCTAATTGATGTAGAATTTTCCCTAGCCTGTTTCTTATTTCTAATCCTTATCCTATTTCTCCTATGAAACCTATTGACCTAAATCATAGTTGCTCCAGGTTTTCCCTCCGATTTCATTGATATCTCCGCCCACTCGTTCAGCTTCTCCTATTTGTGTTGTATCAGTAGTTCCGTCTCTGTCGTCTAGTGTCAGTGTTAGTGTACTGCATTTGTCCTTATGTAGTCCCGTGCTGTTTGTCTGTCTGTTGCAGAGCAGAACTACTTAATATGCTCGAGACTTTCGTCCTCCGTAACCGCATGTGCATGTCGCGTTGTCTGTTATTCTGAATCTATGTAGGTAGTGTTTTGTGTTGTCTGTTTTGCAGCTGTCTCCTCCACTCTATGTCTGGTTTGGTCTTATGTGTTCCGTGAAGTTTAGCTGTCTGTCCAGTGTAATTCCGAGGTATTTTATTGTGTCGCGTTGTTGTATTGTGTTGTTGTTTATCTTTAGTGTTGGTGGTCTAACCTTTTTAGTATGTACGAACATCGCCTCCGTTTTCCTCTCGTTGTATGTTGATCCGCTTTGCATGGCCCAGGTTTCACATGCCTCCCATATGTACGTCCACTTCTTTTCTATTTTCTTGGCAGAAAGGGCTCGATATGATGATGATCTGATCGTCTGCCGAATGCTTGTACCTGCGATAGCTCGTCTTTGTTGTCCTCTGTTACGTCCTTCGGGTCGGTCTGTGCCTGTCTCCATGTTCTCTCTTGTTCGTCTATTACCCTGAACCGGCCATCCATGACAAATAGCCCCAGCGTTGGTCCCATGCTGGATCCTTGTGGACATCCCTTTGTTGTCGTGTATGTATCGTTTCCTATCTTGAGTTTCCGTCCCGTCAGGTAACTTTCTATCGTTCCCGCCAGCATTCTCGTCGTGTTAGTCCTTGCCAGTTCATTCATAATGTAGGGCTTCCATGCGGTATTAAAAGCGTTCGCTAAGTCTAGCGTTATTATTTGTGATGTAGTCCTCTCGTTCTGTTGTTCTTTATTGTCTCTGTGACTTTGTTTATCGCGTCCGTTGTATTTTGTCCTTCTCTGAACCCATATTGTCGTTTATCTAGGTTGTCGTCGCTCTCTATCACGTGTTGTAGTCGTTTGTTTATCACTCTGTCCAGTATCTTTCCGAGTGTTGGCTGTATTGAGATGGGTCGCGTGTGTGACGTCTGTCTTGGGGATCCAAGTCAGTTTACATGTTTTCCAGTGGGCCGGAAAGGTTTGTTCGTCCAGGCATCTGTTGTACAGTGTCAGCAGTCTGTCCCCCATCGTGGTCCAGTATATGTCCTGTGGCCTCGATAGGTATTTCGTCATTTCCTGTTGCTTTTTTTTTCCGTTGTAGTCCGTCCAGTACGTTTCGTATCCTCCGTTATCGTTATTCGTGGCTCTATCTCCTCCCTGAATTTTGGGGACCTTTTTTCTTAATTCCTTCTTGAAAATCGTTGTATTTCCTCTTCAGTGTCGTGTGGAAGTACTTGATTTACGAGATATTCTTGTTTCTCCTTAACTGTTGTTCTGTATGTACCGTCTTCTTTCCTTATTGTCCTGTTTATGTCCCGGTGATGTTTGCCAGCTGGCCGGTTCCAGGTCTTGGTGCCATGTAGATAGTCTTAACGTGTCGGTGGTTTGTTCGTCATATTTTTTCCGTTTGTACTGTCCTGATGGTGTTTTCATAGGGGCTCTCAATGCTCTATAACTTCCTTCTCAGTTCCTTCCTAGCCATGTCATCTGTTGTGTTTTGTATTATCCGTCTTTCTTTGTTCATGTCTTCTTTTGGTTTTTTCCAGGCTCTCATTCCACCATCCCTCTTCATCGCCATTGTCTGCGTGTCTTTGTTTTACTGTATTTCGCGCACGCTCTCTTACATATGTTTCGTTGCTGTCTCTGCCAGTTCGTTTGTTGTTTGTCTTCCATTAATATTGTCGGTGTGTCTGTTGATGTAGTCCTTTGAAACTTGTCCAGTCCGTGTTAATAAAGTCGTAAGTTTGTTTTTTCGGCTTTTTGTTGTGATTTCCGCTTCTATTTCGTAAGAAATGTACTTGTGGGCGGAGAGCGTTTCTTCATCTTCTACCTTCCAGTCTGTTATTGTTATTCCTTTTGTTATAGTTACGCCCACGTAGCTGTTTCCCATTGGACCTTGGAATGTTGGGTTTTCCGTCTTTTGATTTCCCAATGTGTAATTGTTGTGTATTATCCAATTGGTGAGTTCCTCCCCTCTTTGATCATTTGAGGTTCCTCCCCATATCTCACTATGAGCGTTGAAGTCTCCTCCTAGTAGGTGTTGGTCCATTCGTGCATATTGTCCTCGCTGCTTGCTGTCGAATTGATCTGTCCTAATGTTTCTGTTCCCTCCAGGCTCGTCGTATATGGATGTATGTATATCCCTTTATTTTTGTTGTTGGTATTGATTTGTATGGTTGTTGTGTTGTTGTCCGTGAGTTCGGTTATTATGGTGTATTCTATTTCTTCTCGTGTCCAGATTTCTGTCTTCGATTTTGTTCCATTGTTACCTTCTTTATCTGTCCTCTGTCTGGTGTTTAGTATACGGTTCCTGTATCAATACTACGTCTATGTTGTTGTTGTTGTTAACATATTGATTCAATAGTGCTGTCGCTTCCTTCCCTCTGTCTGCGTTCAATTGTATCACTTTCATTGTGTTGGTCCTGTTAATGTTTTCCTGTCTCCGACGTAGTTAATCCTGGTCTGTTGGTACTGTGTTGCCTTTCATTTGTATATGGGACATAATCTGGTCCCGCGCTGTGTGTCGTCTCGCTGTCTTTGGTGTTCCTTGTATGGCACAATTGGGACAGTCCATGTCACTTGCCTGACACTCGTTCCCCTGGTGTGGGCCTCCACAAATGTGGCAACGCGCCTTGTCCTTGCAATATTTCGCAGGGTGTCCATATTTGTGGGAGTTGAAACATATAATAATTTCCACCTCTCCTTTGATATAGACCAGCGCTGAGGTTTATAAATATTCTCTCCATCCTGATTAGTGTTTTAAATAGTGTCGGTTCTGTCTCTATCGTAATGTTTTCTTTTCGTCCTGTTCACACATGTTCTTCTTTTCCTTATATCGGCTTGTCCTTGATGTTTTCCCCACCTCTCTTTGCAGTTCCCTATTTTCGCTTATTATTATGTCCAGTAGTTCGTCGTCCTTGTACCCCTTTGTCACTTCCCGTAATTAGCAGTCGTGGGTTTGATCGTTCGTCTTCGTTATCTGGAGCTCCGGTCTGCTGCGTATTTTTTCGTCGATTATTTTTTGTTGGTTTTCGTCTCTGTAATTGATCGCTAATTGTCCTGGGTGTATGTTGAAATCCTTGTATTCCCCCTGTCTTCCTTGCTTCCTCCGTGCTGTGCCTTTGATTGTTTTTATTACGTCATGATTTTTGTCCCCTGCGGTATCTGCATTAGTGTGATGAGTTTATCTTTCTCTCCGGTGTCTTCCATCCTTCCTGTTTGTCTTTGGGTTTGGTGCTCTTGGCCTTTTATGTCTGCATATGTTTTTTCTTGTTTTCTGTTCGTGTTCTTTGTGTCTGTTTTGGGGTTCTGCTTGTATATTGTCCATAGCGTGGTTGCCTTTCTGGTGCTTATGTATCGGTCCCGTTTCGACCGTGTGCCTTTTATTGTCCTTTTGTTTATTTCTGTGCTAGTGCTCTTTTGTGATATTTACAATCCCAGTCCTTCTTTAGTTCCCGTAGCTCTTAGGTATAGTTTTTGGGGTTGTTCTTCATTTTCGTGTGTTTTCGGGTGTTCTCTTGGTTTCCTCGTATATCTCCCCCAAGAGTCTGTGGACAATGTCCGTCATTTCGGTTCACCCTTGCGATCACGGTCTCCCCTGTCCTCCCCTGTTGAACTGTACTTTGCCTGATGTGTAGCGCTTACCGCCCGTATTATAACCTGTTTGCAGGCTTTCAACCTGACCTACCCTTTGTGCCCCTCCTATTGTTGTCCTTTTTTGTCCTTGTGTTCCTAGCTGCGTTTCGGAGCTCTCCAGTTCCGGATTCCCATTCTGGCGTATTTAGTTCCCTTGCCTCATCCTCATTCAGAATTTCCCCTACTCTTGCGATCAAGGATGCCACTTTCCTCCCTGTTGCTCTCCGGGCTTAGGTTCTTTGCTGGGGATCGCCTATCTGTTTCCATTTATCCTTTTTTAGTTACTCGTGCTGGCGATCTCGGCACGATTGTTGCTTAGGATTGCTCCCATTTCTTCTTCCATGCTGGGCCATTGCTTCCCATTGGTATAGCGCCGATTGTTTCCTTTTTCGCTCTTCCAGAGTCTTCCATGCTTGCAGTTGGCGTGCTCTCTTGCTAGTTTGTGACATTTGCCCCCTTTTTTATGGGGGGGTAGCCGCCGAGCTCCTGACCACTTTTCCCTTTATGACCACCTTGGTCCGACACACGGTTTCGCCGGAAATCGCGCTCGAAGCCGGTAACGTTATTTCCGGGAAGGGGCTGTGCCGCCGGTTGTCTTTCCCTTTATGAGAACCCTGTTTCAACGCGCCGTTCTCTGAGTATTCGTCGAAAACTTTTTGTCAAAGTGGACCTTTCCGTCTATTGCCGGTGGACCCCTTTTAATCGTTGGCGATCTCCTCCGACTCTCGGTTTGCCAGAAAATGATAAATTTCGTTTGTTCTTTTTTGCCCTAGCCTGATTTATTTCCCAACTTACTCTCTCGTAGGGTATCCTCCGCAAAAATTGTCTTTTGCCACCTGTTGTTTCCAAGTCCCCTTAAACCTTGCGCACTTGACTTTCGTCCGGTGGTGCAAAACTAGCCCGGTTTTTCGGACCAGTTTGCTTTAGTCCGCACTTCCTTACCGCGGTTTATGTATCGTTTTCAACTGATCCTTGCTCGATTTGCTCGGTTTTATCTGATAATTTTAACGGTATTTCAATATCTACTATTCACTATTTAATTAAATCTAACTTATTGCATCTTCTGACGTTCTATATTTGTCCACCGGTTTCCCGATGGCACTTGTTCTAATGTTCGCTTTGATCTTCTTTTTAACTCCCGGTTTTGTACCACAAAATTCGCCGATTTAATACTAATTTTCGCCGATTTTAAACTCGCAGTCCGTTTAGCCGCAGTCCGTTTTAGCTTGGTTCTTGCTTGAATGAAACAGTGTTTACAGTTGATGGGTACAATTGCCCGGGTACCTACCTTTGGTATACCCCATTTGTCCCCTTGTGTTATGCACACCCACATTCGCGAAACGACCACCAATAGAAATCCTTTCTCCGTTCCTTGGACTCCTCTCTCCAAATTAGGGGGAAAACAACCTTATCCCTTTTCGAACTGTTACACTTTCCCTACGCTAACCTTAAGTTCTATCTATTATCTATTTTATCCTAATTCCTCCTTGCGCATCAACCAGTTCAGCCATTCGTTTAGTTTACGTATGTCCTCGTCGTTGTTCCCGTCCTGATGTCTTAGTGTTTACGTTGTGGTTGCCGTACTTAGTCCTTATATGTTGTCTTGCTTGCTGTCTGTCGGTCTCTTACAGTTGTGCTTAATGTGGTTGATTGTTTTCGTCCTCCGTTCCACATGTACATGTGGCGCTGTCTGTCAGTTTGAATCTGTGTAAGTATTGTTTGAGATTTCCATGTCTTATTGCGAATTGTGTCCTTTGAATGTCGTGATAATTGTATCTCGGCCCACCGTCCTGCAAATGTCGTAGAGCTTGTCGTCCCTTTGTCACTTTTGTCCCAATAAGTCTCTGCCATGTGTCCATTGTCATGTTTAGTCTTGTCTTGGCCCATTCTTTGTTTGTCTTAGTGTTGTATCTGGTTGTGTCTTCTGTCATCGTCCGTAAGTTCGGCGCCATCACTTCGCCAGCCGGTCGCTATAGCGTTGTATATGTTGTCCTTGTCGTGTCCTTTCGCCCATGCTGTCCTCGTCTGCCATGCTTTCTGTGTGTCGTTGTTCCATGTGTCGCTGTAGTTCAGTGATGCCTTTGTTGTCGTCTTTCCTCTGTTGATGTTCTGTGCTGTTTTCTTGTGTATCCGTTAGTATCGTAATGTTGGTGTATTGTCTCGTATTGGCTCTTAAAAATGTCTCGTTGCGTCCTTGTCTGTATCCGTCGTCTGTCAGGAAAGTTGTCTGTTAGTCCCGCTAGGTTGGTTGTAATGTTTGTCCTTGCCAACTCTCCATAATATATGGATTCCATGCCGAGTTGAAAGCGTTGGCAAGGTCCAGCGTGACTATTTTTTGATGTAGTCTCTTGTTCTTGTCTGTCTGTATTTTGTCTACAAGTTGTCCTATTGCGTCGATCGTACTTTTCCCATCCCTGAAGCCGTACTGTCGTTTGTCGAACCTGTCCTCCGTCTCGAGTATGTGTTGTAGCCGTCTGTTTATTAATGTCGAGTATTTTCCCAAGTGTTGGTTGGATGGAAATGGGCCGTGGGTTGCCGCCTTTCTTGGGGATCCAGACGAGACGACATCGCTTCCAGCAAGCTGGAAACGTGCGTTCGTCCAGACATCTGTTGTAAAGTCGCGCCAGTTTGTCGTCCGTTGCGTTCAGTAAGTGTCTCGCCGCCTCGTTGGGTATTTTGTCTGTTCCGGCGCTTTGTGTTTTTGTACTCCATTCACAAAGTTGTGTATTTCTGTCATCGTTATTGTTGGTTCGGTGTCCTGTTTGTATTCGTGTTTCGTCGTTCTTATTTCCCGCATATTCTCGTTGTTGTCCTCTAGTGCGTCCTGCGGGAAATATTTCCGGGCAAGGTATTCCTGTTTGTCCTCCTCTGTCTCGGTGTATGTCGCGTCGTCCTTTCGTATCGTTTTATTTATGTCTGTATGTGTTTTTTGCCCGCCAGGATGTTCCAGACTTTGTGCCAGGTGGCGTCCTTCAGTGTGTCCCTGATGTCTTGGTCGTATGTCCGCTGTCTCGTTTAGTTGATGAGCTTCTTGTATTCCTGTCGGTGTTCTCTGTATTGTCGTTTCCTTGCGTCTCTCTCGTCGTCGTCTGTTGTTGCTTGTAGTTCCCTTCGTTCCCTGTTGAGTTGTTTCCTCTGTCTGTCCAGTCTCTCGTTCCACCATCCTGTCTCGTCCCCTTCTCGTAACGTCTTTGTCCTAATCTGTCGGTGACATGCTTGACTGCAGATCTTGTCAAAGCTGTCCGCTATGTCGTCGACACTCCGGTCCCAGTCTAGTTGGTCGGTTTGTAGTTTTCTTTGGTCCTCGTAGCGTGCACAGTTTGTAAAGAAGTCATACGTGGTCCTTTTGCGTTTGGTTGTCATGTGTTCAATGTCTATTTCGTATGTTATGAATTTGTGTGTATATGTCACTGTGTGCATTGATGTCTCCGCATAGTAGGTGTTGTCTAATTTGCGTGTGTGTTCGCGCTGTCTTCTGTCGTATTCCTCTAGTCTCGTGTTTTTATTCCCCCTGGTTCGTCGTATATGGATGTTATGTACGTGTTGCCCGCTTTGTTGTTTATTCGTATTGTCGTTGTGTTGTCGTTCGTAAGTTCCGTTATTATCGTGTAGTCTATGTTGTCCTTTATCCATATTTCCGTCTTTGAGTTCCGTCCATTGTAGAGTTTCTTTGTTTCTTTTTTATGTTGTGTATGGTTCTTGCAACATAACGATGTCTATGTCCTGGTCGGTTTTGTATTTGACTAATAGTGCTGTAGCTGCCTTCCCTCAGTCTACGTTAATTTGTAGTATTTTCATGTCTGTCTGTTAGTGTTGCTTCCGTAGTTTACGTTTTTTTGTTGATATTGTCTTGCCTTCCTTTGGTACACGGGGCACAGCCTGTCTCTCGCCGTGTGGTGTCTCATGTCCCTGGGCGTTCCTTGTGACGCGCAATTAGGACAGTCCGGATTGCCAGACGTACACTGGCGACCCTCGTGGGGCCCCCCCACACATGGCAGCTTGCTCGCTCCGTGCAATATTTGTACGGGTATCCGAAATTGTGGCACTTGAAGCCAGTGCCACGTCACCTCCACCCTTATGTAGATTTCCGTCAGGTCCTATATATATCTTCGCCTTTCTCACCATGGTCCTGAATGACTCGGTGTGCTTCCATGGTCACGTTCTCCTTGCTTCGTTTATACAGGTTGTCCTCCTCACCACTTTCAGTTTGTCTTTTATGTTGTCTCCCAGCTACCGTTGCAGTTCCCTATTTCTGTGATTATTGCGTCATAAATTTGTCGTCCGTATATCCCCTCATTGCACCCGTGATCAGTAGTTTCGGGTTTGTCCTCTGTAGTGGTTTTATCTGTAATTCGGGTCATGTCCTTGATTGTGTCGACTATTAGGTTTCTGTGTGGTCCCGTCTTTGTAGTGGATTGCCAGCTGTCCCGATTGGTTTGGCGAATCCCCGGATTCCGCCCGGTTTGCCTTGCCTCTCTTGTGCTGTGCTCTTAATTGTTTTTATTATGTCCGCGTGTCTTTGTCCTTCTGGTATTTGTATGAGCGTCGTTAGCCTGTTCCTTCCTCTCGGTGTCTTCCATCGTCCGTCGTGTCTCCTTGGCGTTTCTCTTGTCCTATTGCATCCGCGTAGGTTTTCTTTGTTCTGTCCTGTCTTGTCCTTCTTTTTTTGCGCCCTCCTAGTCACCTTCAGTCTCCGTGTCCGTTTGTGTCTCCGTAGGAACATTGTCCATAGCGTGGTCTAGCATTTGTCTGTCCCGTTTTGTTCCGTTGCCTCATTTGTCCTAATTTTTTTCTTTCCGTGGTGGTGCCTTTCAGTGTGTTTGCCGCGTTCCGTCCTTTTTCAGTTCCCTTATTTCCTTGGTCAGCGCCTGCATCCTCTCTTTTGTTCCTCAATTTGACGTTCGATGTGGGTGAATGAGATGTTTGGCCTGTTTCCTCCTGGTGTCCTCGTAGATCTCACCCAGGAGTTTCTATCACGATGTCCGTCTTTTCAGTCACCCTTGCCATCACTGTCTCCCTGTCCTCCCTATTAAACTGCACCTTTCCCCGAGGTGTACCTGCTGACCGCTCTTAGAATGTCCTGTTTGCAGGCTAGTCCACGGCCCCACCTTTTGTGCCCCTCCTGTTGTTGTCTTCCTCTGTCCTGTTGCCCTGATTGATTGTCCGAGCTGTCCATCCCGGATTCGCACTCTGTCACATTTGTCGGTCCTGCCTCATCCTCATTCAGGATCTCTCCCACTTTAGCTATCAGGGACGCCACTTTCTCCTGTTGCTTGCTCCGGACTGAGGTGTTTGGCGGGAGACCGCTTCTCTGCCTCCATCCGCCCCTTTTTATACAACCTCACTGGCGATCTTGGTAGGGACTGCCGTTTTGGGATAGCGCCCATGTCTTCGCCCTGTTTTTCCATGTCTTCCCCAATTGTAGGAGGTTGTTTTTTCGTATCCTTTCTTCTTCCATTTCCTTTGCTGCGTTGTCCCTTTGTATTGACCCCTTTGCGTTGACCCCTTTGCCCCTTTTTTTATGGGGGGGTAGCCGCTGTGCTTCTGTTCACTTCCTCCTTTGACGGTCCCCTGTTCCGACGCACGGTTTCGCCGAAAATCGCGATCGAACCCGCCGCCGTTAAATCCGGGCAGGGGCTGTTCCGCCAGTCGAACTTAACTTTATAAGTACCTCTCTCCGACGCACCGTTCTCGTGTTATTTCCGCTTTAAAATTTGTCAAAGACAAATTTTCGGGGTAGGTCCGGTGACCACTTTTTAACTATTTTGGATTTCCTCCGACACCCCGTTTGTCCGCAATTGATGGAAAACTATTTTCAAATTTTCCCGCGCTCACAACACCCTTATGATGATCCCGTATAGTTTTTTTTTAGTTCCGGCCCTTAGTTTGTCCGTCTAAATTAAAACAAAATGTTTTTTTTTTTTTCTCTGGGGTGGTCGGTACGACCCCTCTGTACTTCCTCCAACTCTCGAAAGTCCTTCCGCGTTCACGCGCACCCTTGTTTTTGAATTTTTATTATATATCGCGCATTCACCACTGTTTCGTGAATTATCTGTTATAAAATTAAAGTCCCTTAACCGTAAGTATCCCTACTTACCAAGCTTAAGTCCTTACAGATGTGGACTGGTTTATTTTTGTCCACGCTGCAAAACTTGGCCGATTTCTCGGACCAGTTCACTTTCGTGCTCACTTCGCTTATCGTGAATTGGTAATGTTTTTCTGCCGATAGTTCACCCACAAATGTCTCTGAATGTCCAATTCTACAGTACAGGCGTATGCGCCGGGATTACAAGCCGCAGATTGAGGCAGCCAAACAACAAGCCATAGACCAGGAAGCAGAGGAGCTGCTAAGAGACGGATCCTGGCAGAACGCGTGGAACAGACTGGCAGGGAAAAACATAGGCCCAACAACTGTACCATCCTCAAAGAAGACGAGACCTACACGATGACCGAGAAGGACAAGTACGATTACCAAACGGGAAAGTACTTCCCCAGCGACGACCTAAGCCGGGAGAACGACAGTATGGCAGCGATAAGGGAGCAAACGCACACCTTCGGCAACGACGACCAACCACCAGCATCGAGCTGGAGAACGTCGTGCTCAAACTGAAGCACAAAAAGGCAACGGTCATCGACAAAATCCCTAACGAGGCGGCACAACACATCCTGAGGGCAATGGGCGATTGGCTACTCCAGCTCTATAACCTCTGCCTCAAGGGCGTGTGTTCCCCGCCTTCTGGAAGATCAGCAAAGTTGTGTGGATGCTAAGGAAAGACGGCGCCCTAAGACCAATAAGCCTAGATCCAACGTTGGGGAAAATATTGGACAAGGTCATTAATGGAAGGCTGCAACACCTCCTGGAGAACGGCGGACACCTGGACCCTAGACAATATGTTTTCGAGAATGCAGATGCACGATTGGAGCCCTGAGTAGGCTGGTCGATGAAATTCGACAGAACAGAGCAGGAACACACCAGCGGGTCGTAACGCTCCTTCTGAAAAACGCCTTCAACATGGCATGGAAACCTTACATCCTACATCGGCTCGGCAAGACCAACATCAGTACAACATTGTCCAGCATAATCAACACTTTCCTGACGGACAGGAAAATCATCATGACATATGCGTCCACAAGGATCCAGCATGGGGCCGACACTATGGATGGTCGTTATGCAGAGCTGGTTCGACAAACTGGACGCGGCCAGGGAAGCTTGGGCAGAGGAACTACACCAGCAGCAGGACAGGTGGGAAGAGCTGACGGATGAACTCACATACCTGCAAGCCTTCGCCGACGACCAGCTGCTAATCATGAAAGGGACACCGGCGAAACAGATATAGAGGAAGTGAAGCATCGTCTGTACCGCATGTCAGGAGTGGGAGGCCGATAGTTGCGCCACCTAAAACGAGGGCAAAACGGATGCCATGTATGTGTCGGCAAAATCAATACAGAACACACATAAACAGTCGTGTAGAACACCACAATTGAACAGGGCAGTTGCCTGAAATACCTGGGCATAGAAGTGGACAGACAACTGACGTACACGAATCACGTCAACTGCGTTCGGCACAAAATTGAAGATATGGCCATTTGGATCGGCCACAAAACAAGAAGAGTGTGGGGATGCAACCCGGAAACCCTCATACACATAATGCAAAGAGCACTCGAACCAGCAGTGCTCTACGGCAGTGAAATGTGGGGCACAAGCATGGCAAAGGAGGCGGCAATGAGAGCGGCACCGACCATGGCAATCAAATACTATGCCACGACACCCACGGCGGCACTACAGGTTCTGGCCGGAACACCGCCATAGTGGATTGAAGCACAAGTCAGGCAAAGCTGCTTCAAGCAGACAACCTCCAACGAACAAGAAAGGACGACAGGCCACAAATAGAAGCTACACCCGAGCATGGCGATTCTTCTGGAGCGCATCAACGACAAGTAACCAGTGTTCCAGATGCACACCGACGCCACACTGAAGAGCAACGGAAGAACAGCAGTGGGCATAATCATGCCAGGGCGCGAGGTAGCACTCAGACTGGCGAACAACACCAGGATAGGGTTTGCGGAGGCATTCGGAGTACTGAAAGCCATACGAGATAGGCATGGCAGACAACGAGCCACACATAGCGATCAGGACGGATAGCCACGAAACAACCGAGGCTATAAACAAGGGCAGCGATAGGCCACGAATCCACGCGGACATCCTCAGGCTCATGGAACAACGCCATTCGAGAGGATGGACGACGACAGTAGCCTGATAAGAAAGACAGATAGATAGATAAAAGGCAGACAACAGTTCAAATGCTAGATCCCACGCGTCAGCAAATTAAGGGGCAGGGGCGGGCACGCATACAACTGAGACAGACCTGCGACTGCGCCATAAGTAATCAAGTAAGATAAAAAATCAGGACAGCGCGAGAATAGACAATAAGGACAATGTGCGGATAGAATAGGGTAGACAATAAGGACAGTGCAGGGAAAATCTAAATAGTTGCTATATTAGGTTGGACGATAGATGTAGTAGATTAGAGTAGAATAGGTCCACCCTTTCTCCGCGAATTGGTTGGGAGGAGGTCCATGGTATGGAGAAGGAGTTCCAATGGGAGCGGTTTTTTTAACCCGGGCAGAGCGGCGAAGTTCGAAACACACACATGGGGGGCGCTGCTGAGACGAATGCGACGAACCGAGGCGTTGGTGGTTGGGGACTTCACCGCCAAGTCGCCGGAATGGGGATCACCCATCGAGGATCGTAACGGGGCCTTGCTAGCATGATACCCTTCGGAGGCACTCGACCTCTTGACGGAATCCTTCACGGGACTGCTGATGGACATTTTCAATGGCTTGCTGAAATCGCAGAGTTTCCCGAAGAGCTGGAAAACTGGTAGACTAGTTTTGATTCCTTAGCAGGCGAAGCCGCTGCTCGAGGACACCAGGGCCTTTGTGCCTGATGATTAACACCATCGCCAAGCTGTTCGAACACCTAATTAACGCCCGTCTAGAGAGGAGGAACTGATGCAAAGGGGAGATCTGGACGATAACCAGTACGCTTCAGGAAGGGCAGGAGAGCGGTGCAGGCTGTGGAGCGGGTCATCAAGATGACCCGGGCTGCAAACCTGGGACGCGACGGGATAGGCGGGAACAGATGGTGTGTCTTCATCATCTTGGATGTCCGGATAGCGCCTCGTCGCATCACAAGCCACCCTGATCAGGGCATCGGAGCTTTGAGAAGTGTCGGGATACCTGATGAACATCCTCAAGGACTATCTCTAGTTAGAGAGATATTTCTAGACTCCAAGTGTTTGCAGACGCTGAGGCTGACTGTGGGCATCCCCCAGGGTTCTGTACTCGGCCCCCTCCTCTGGATAATATTGCATCACACGGTTTTGAGGCTGAAATTGTCACCGGTGGCCCGAACCACAGGGTTTGCGGATGACATAGGGCTAGTGGTTTCTGCAGTTGCAGACAAGACTTGATTGATAAGACTGATAGTGCGCTGGACACAATCACAGCATGGCTGCGGGACAACTGCATCACCATTGTGCCGGAGAAGACAGAGTCTGTCATTCTGTCGGAAAGAGAAAGAGTGACGACATATCTTTCATCGTCGGCGGAACCCTAGTAAAACCTCAGCACACGGTGAGGTATCTGAGAGTGTCCATCAGCCACGGCACGTCGAGGGGGCCACACAAAGGGCGTCAAAGAAGATCGGGGACTTGTCCAGGCTGATGTCCAATATCGGCGGCCCGGACTCCGCCAAGAGCAAGGCTCTATATACGGTCGTGGAATCAATGGTTCTGTATGCGGCTCCCGTGTGGCATGACTGGGCAACCTTCGCCAAATATCGCATAATGGTCAATGGGGTACAACGGAGAGATCTCCTTTAGGTCGCCTCTGGATACAGAACCATGTCGGGAGCTCAGGTGATTACGGGGATGCCACCTATGGACCTCCTGATGAAGGAGTAGACGCAGCTTACGACGGCGGTGGCGGGCATTTGTGATCTGCGAAGAAAGCCGCGAGGACGCATTTGTGATCAGGGGCGCTGTGGGAGGCCAAGTGGGATGCCCTCTTGGAAAAGGCCCAGTGGATTAGGAGGCTGATTGGGGACCTCCGACCGTGGCTGAACTGTAAACACTGTTTCATTCTAGCAAGAAACAAGCTAAACGGACTGCGGAAATGCGAGTTTAAAATCGGCGAAAATTAGTATTAAATCGGCGAATTTTGTGCTACAAAAGCGAGAGTTAAAAAGAAGATCAGTATACATCTGGATTTTAAACCGAGCTGTCGACATTCCAGAGGTACGGAATAAAACACGGAGATATTTAAGATATAAGTTAAATATAGAAAGGATAAATTAGAGTGAGTTAGTAGTGAGTAGTATAGTAAGACAATAAGTTAGTTAGTAGTGCGACCTGGAAACAGCGGACAAATATAGTGAAATAAGTTAATTAATAGTGTAGAATAAGTAGACTTAAACCATAAAATAGTGAATATATAGCATAAATTTGGACATTCGAAGGCAATCGAGTGCGGATTATCGATCAAAAAATCAAAACATTTCGCGATAAGCATAGTGCGGACGAAAGTCGACTGGTCCGAAAAATCGGCCGAGAATTGAAGCAGTGGACGAAAGTAAACTGGTTCAAACTTGTAAGGACTTGTTAGTCAAGAGAAGAAAAAGAAAACACCCTATGAAACGAGGGTAAGTAGGGATATTTATGGTATAGGGATACAAAGAGTGGAGAAATCATAAAAAACACTTAAAGGCAGTTAACAAGTTGGCAACAAAATAAACAATTAAGGAAATAGTGGCGAATGCGCGATAATTCCAAAAAAATACAAAAACAATCGCGGAAGGACTTTGAGGGTAGCGGAAGAACTGAGGGGCCGTACTGTCCACTCCGAGGGAAAAAAATTAGAAAAAATTTGTTTATTTTTTCACAGACAAACCGAGGGTCGGAATTTAAAAAAAACATAAGGAAAGTCACTAGACGGGTCGTGAAAAAGTATGAAAATACTTAAAAAGTTTTTCGACATTTGCGGACAAACGGAGTGACGGAGGTAAACAAAAATAACTAAAAAGTGATTAACAGACCCACCCCGAAAAACCCACTTGGAGCAAAAAATTAAGTGCAAATAACAAGAGAACGGTGCGTCGGAGAAAGGGGCATCAAAGTGAAAGTGGACCGGCGGAACAGCCCCTACCCGGAAATAACGACATCGGACTCGATCGCGATTTC
>JAJTJO010000689.1:0-28836 GCA_024550625.1 Dendroctonus valens
GTCGACTACTCCAATCCAATTTTTCCTATGAGAAGAAGCATCCCATCATTCTGTCTGGTAAAGATCATTTGTCTTCACTCATTGCTCTTGATGCCCACATTCGACTACTTCATGCTGGTCCTCAGCTGCTTTTAGCGTCTCTAAGAGAGCAATTTTGGATAACATCTGCTAGAAACCTCTCAAGAAAGATTGTTCGTTCATGCGTTCGTTGTGTTCGACGACTTTCTCCAAGATTATATTTCTCCCCATTTTACAAAACAGGAGTTGATTACTCCGGGCCTTTTTTTGTAAAGAACCAAAAAGGGCGCGGTGCCAAGACCTCTAAGGCGTACTTGTGCTTATTCGTGTGCTTTTCGACAAAAGCGGTTCACCTTGAGTTGGTTACTGATCTATCCATGGAGACCTTTCTCCTCGCCTTTCGTCGATTTGTTTCTCGCCGCGGTAAACCTGCACAAGTATATTCAGACAACGGCACAAATTTTGTTGGCGCGAAGTCGGAGCTAATAGAGCTGTCTAAATTTATAATTGATCATGGTTCCAAATTTAGCGAAACAGTCGCTAACGATGGAACTAGTTGGCATTTTATCTCTCATAGTCCCCACTTTGGTGGGCTATGGGAAGCCGGAATTAAGTCTTCTAAGCACCATTTGAGGAGCGTGTTGGGTACCTCAATTGTCACATATGAAGAGTTTTGCACCTTGCTAATTCAAGTGGAGGCTACATTGAATTCCCGACCTCTCTCCCCACTCTCTTCTGATCCAAACGACCTCCAACCCTTAACTCCAGCTCACTTTCTGATTGGGAGGCCTCTTACGTCGCTACCAGATCCGGATGTAACGGACATTGCGGAACCTCGATTGTCAAGATTCCAACGCGTTCAACAATTTCATCAACGCATATGGAGACGATGGAGCAAAGAGTACATATCCGAGTTACAGCAACGCACCAAGTGGCGCTTGCACCATTCCGATTTGAAACCAGGGACCCTTGTTTTGCTCAAGGACGACAATCAACCTCCCCTTCATTGGAAGTTAGGTAGAATTGTCGCTATTCATCCTGGCAGCGATGGTTATGCGAGGGTTGCTTCTGTACGCACTCAGCATGGCGTTGTGCGTCGGTCCTTTCCGAAGCTTTGTCCACTGCCAGTTCCAGTTGATCCGCAGTCAGTGAATAGTGAACAAACTCAGTGAACTCTGTTTTGAGGTGTATTAGATGTTAGCTTATATGTGTAAAATCATATTTCTTATATGTACCTGTATATCTTTTATATTTCTTTATGTTTTTTCTTTATGTTCAAGCTTGTGTTTTGAAATCCTGTGTTTCAAGGCCGGGGGCATGTTTGCGCTTATTACTTTAGTATTACCATTTTAATTACCATTGATATTTACATTAGCGATACCTATTTATTCTGTCCATCTGAGACGAATCTATTCGCCTAGATGGCGCCCTTTTTGATTACTTCATCCGTCATACGTCATCCCCGAGAACGCCTCGTCGTGAGGTGGTGCCATTCTGACACTCTCTTTCAAATCGTCAAGTGGTTCGGACTTCCTTTGTAGTGGTAACGCTTGTGAAATACACCATTAAAGCAGCTTACCAGTGTTTCAATCAAAATACAGTCCACTTTCCAAAGCAATCCAGTACGCGTGTTTCAACAACCGACTACAAATAATTTTGGGTCTACAAAGGTTGCATAGCCCGCACAACGTCATAGACAGACTTTGAGGATTTTCTAAACGGATCTTGCCCATAAGAGCCCAGCCTAACAGGGATTCCACGGCGACCAACCCACATTATAGAACGTGTCTTCGACCCGTATATGGTTTTTCCGGCAATGTCGGAACCTATTAGCACCTCTATAGGGCTGGAAGTAACTGAATCGGAGATCTCGATATTCAGTCGGTGTAGTTCTTCCGTCCAGGGTCCATGAAATACATAAGCAACCGAGTTGCAAATAACAGGTTGATCTAGTGCATCAAAAGTACAACTATAGTTTCCATAGCTCAGTTTCACGTCATAGCAGTCGTGCTTTTGAGACAGGTCGCCTACTCCAAATAACCGATGAAGCATGGTTATTTGCCGTTTAGTCGGGAACTCCAAACGTTTCGCAGTAGACTTCAAAATATATGCTTTTTGCGACCCTGTATCGATTAACGCTCGCACGTATCGTGTCTTACCTCCATTTTCCCTACGTACCCGTAACGTTTACAAAAAAACCTGTTCATTTGAGCAGTTGGCAAGGGCTTGATGAACTGCGCCACTTGTCCCCCTCAGTATGGACGCTGTTTTCCTTATTCCAGATTTTTTCGATAATTCCTGGTTTGTCACAAATTACGCAATTCATACGTACTCAACACTTCCGTGATTGATGCCCATGTTTAAGACAGCAAAAACATGCGCCTTTTTCTTTGAGTATATCGCGTTTTTGCTCCCAACTCAGCTTTTAAGACTTAAAACCACTTGCACTCTCATGTGAGTTATTGCAAAAGATAAATTTATTTGAAACGGGAGAATTTAGCAAATCTGTTGCCGAAGGGAACCTAGAATTAATTTCAGATCTTTTTTGCCTACTTGGTGCCCGCACAAAAGTCCTACTGGTCTCAATATTCAATTCAAAACCCTCAGCCGCAAGAGCAACATACTGTTCATGATCCACCTCCCTTTGAGGAATTTCGTAAGGCTGTTGAGGGGGTTTTCCATTGTAGAAACAGCTGGAGTATTTGACGAAAGTGGTGATGCATTGGTTGTTGAAGTTGGACTATCTGGTGAACGCTGCCAAACTCTCAATAAATCTGATGGTAGACAAGATTCCACGATAGGAAAAAACATGGCGGCATATTTTTCGGAAGTTATGCCGAGTGTGTACAATGCCCGCAATTGAGACTCTAATTTGTCATATAGAAGGAAAAGGTCTATTTTATTACTAGAGGAGGTATTATTGATTACCAACTTGAGCAGTTCCCGAACATATTCTTCGATCTGTAAGTCTTCCCGACCAAATCGACAGCGAAGACAATCTACAATTTTATGGTAATTACTACCTGTGGCGGGAAAACTGTCAACAAGTTGCCTTGATCTACTATCTGTTACCGTTGATTGTATTAAATACTCCACGTTGTCGCTTAAATCTATATCAAAGTCTTCATGCACCTTTTGAGACTGTGACCAAAATGGTAGCCAGTTCTTGATATTGCCGTCAAACTTTTTAAACTCTAAAGTCGGTAATTAAATTTTTCGCCTTGCTGATCTGTGGCTCGTGGAACTATTGGACACGGAATTTACCTCATCCTCATTCTCCACCCGCACACAATCCTCTCATTGGATGTTCAATTATTCTATGAAGCGTTTCATGTAGCTGTCGCTGCTCTCCATTTCTGACAGTAAATCGTCCTCTGATGCTAGCATTTAGCAAAAGATTGTAGATTCATGGTCCAGTTGTTTTAAATCGTCGCTATTTTGCTCTAGAACCTGTTGCGATACTTTATGAGTCGTACGTCTCTATTTGGGCCTGATAATATATCATTTAGTTCTTTTGCCGCTTACGTGAAGGTAATGCGCAGCACCTTCCTTTCCCTTTTCTTCTGATCCATTTTCACTGAAAATTTGGTCAGAACCACGAGTGTTTACCGATTTGTACGAGCAAAACACCGTACTAGTTTGTCCAGTGATTATTTTTCCACTTTTACGGTACCGATACGTTCACGAACGAATTGTTTCGACCACACCCGTCCTGTCACGGTCGCCAAAATATCGGGTGCCCCGTCGCAAAACTACTCGTTTTACCACGAGGACACGGTTCGGTGTTAATTGAATAAAAATATCGATTGCGAGTACTTTCGATGTCAGTACAACCACCAACCAACGCCCCTATCCCTTCGTACTTCGACTCTGCACCAGAAGCAGCAGTGGGTGGGCTCACTTAGGCGCCGCCATCTCTATTCGTTTATGATGTGTAATATAGACATGACATAGAGACGTATTTTTACAAAGCTCTGACACTAATACTTCTGCTAAAGAGTACATAAAGAACACTGAACAAGACTCCGAATCAGAAATATAAAATAACGACTCAGATAATTTGGAAAATTTTAATGTGAACGATAAACTGACTAGGTGGAACAGAATTTCGGTAAAAGTAAATTCGGTAAAGAAAGCGTTGAAAATATTGTGAAATAAAAAAAATAAAAAGTAGATGCCTTTAACAGAATATGGACAATTAAAATGTTTGCGTCTATAGTTCAATGCACTAATCTACTAATTTTGAACGTTAGGTCACTATTCATTAGAGGACGTGACGCTTAAGACATATAAAAAATATAAATGCTAGCATTTATATGTTTGCTATTGTTCTATGGATGTTAGAACCAAATCATTGCCACTTTTTGGAACCAAAACAAATGGAAATTTTTCGGGCATGTATGATTAAAATTAGATTCCTATTTCTACTTGCTGTCATCCGATTTGCTGATAAAAGTACAAGGATTGAAAGAATTGTATTGAAGTTATCCGCTAGAGAACAAAATACTGAAAGGAACAAAATTGGAAATTGCCTCATAAATCAGATCTGTCGTTGTTTGGATTCCCGAAAACCGTAACATTGGTAGTGGATGGAAATATAGATCCAGTTTCAAGTAATCCTGATATCATTTTACAATATAACGCCACTAAAGGAGAAGTTGAAACTGTTGATAAAATGAACAAGATATCCTGTGGTTATATTCTTCCAACTAACGTTCATCGCAGGCATCAACGCTCAACTGTATGTATGATGCAATTCATATCGATGAAGCTTACAAGCACAGAAATTTTTTTTAAAGTGCTCTCCATAGGTTTGGTAAAGCCAAATCTCGTTTAAACATGCCAGAATCCAGTCATTGCTGAGCGATATTAAATGTTTTGTGACAAGATACAAAAACCAGCACAAGACAACAATGAGGAGCAGCCATCTGCAAACATACGAGAGAGGCGTTTAATTTGCGGTAGGAAGAAACTAGTGTTACAAAATTCATTTGCGACTTTGCAATAAGTCAGTTTGCAAACAACATATGACAACAGTGGTTACTTGCAATTTCTACAAACGTCGAATCAAGCAAGGGTGAAACAAACTTGTTGAAACGTTGCATTGTAATAATGTATGTTATATTTCATTAAAACAACATGCAAAATCAAGACCATATGTTTTCTTGTTCCTCTATATTGACATATGCATTCAATCTCGCATTCGTAAGTGTGGTGTACAGGGTGTTTCATAAGTTGACACCCCCTTAGATCATTTCTTTCAAAAAAAAATGCGAAAAGTGATAAAAAATAAAGTTATTCATTATTCCAATATATTCCTGGGTTTCAGTCAATTTTATCGTTTATTATTTAAAATGTTACAAATACGTTTCGGTGTCTTTCTCCACCATCATCAGTTTGTGTGTATAGTTCTTAATATGGCAACATTTAACTGCTTACTCAAGTAAGCAGTTACACTTAACTTCAAGTAAACACTTAACAATAGTAGTAGTAAACATCTTTATTTCTAAAAAAGGCTATCGACCTATCGGTATTTCTGCCCTTGTTTAATACATGCAGTCTTAATCTAAATAAAAAACAAATATGAAAATTCTCCCATTCTAGGTTAACAATACTATTAAATAAATAAGATTTCAGTGGCAAGAAGAAATCATTTTATTGTCCACTAGTCCGTTGCGTTTGTAAGTGTTCGAGTAGCGTTAGTGCAGGGAAACGGAAGCGGGATTGTCTGGTTGGTCTTGTAAGACAAAGGGGATTCAGTATGGTCAGTTGTAGGGGTTGTTTGTCCATTTTGTCTGTAGATGTATGAGTCTTTCCGAAACCTTTGTCATGTTTGTGGCGTTCGTATAGTAGTTGGGTGGAGGGGTTGTGTAGTGGGTATTGGGGGTGTCTTATTGGGTTATTAGTCTTAGTGCAATTTGTTCTGTTGTTTGTATATAACGTTTTGTCCTTTCTGTTCCGTGGTCATGAGAACATGTCCATCGTCTAGCAAGGGTCTACAAATAGCTTTATATATTTTGGTGGCGGTATTTGTGCTAATTCCTCTGTCTTTGTAGGTTAGTGATCGGAAGTGTTTTGTTCTCTTTATTGTTTCTGACTGATGTTTCGTATGTGTTTAGTGAATTTAACTTTGTGGTTAATTGTGATTTGTATAGTAGTTGTGGTGGAGGGGTTGTGTAGTGGGTATTGGGGTTGTCTTATTGGTGTTATTAGTCTTAGTGCAATTGTTCCTGTTGTTTGTATATAACGTTTTGTCCTTTCTGTCTCCGTCTGGTCTAGAACATGTCCATCGTCTAGCAAGGGTCTACACATAGCTTTATATATTTTGGTGGCGGTATTTGTGCTAATTCCTCTGTCTTTGTAGGTTAGGATCGGAAGTGTTTTGTTCTCTTTATTGGTTTCTGACCTGATGTTTCGTATGTGTTTAGTGAATTTAACTTTGTGGTTAATTGTGATTCCAAGGTATTTTACGTCGTTTTTTGGTTGTGTCGTTTGGCCGTAGTAGTTATTGTAGGGGAGTCTGCGGTGAGTCTGTGGTTTGTGAGCAGAAGTTGGTTTTCTGACGCGTTTGGTGTTAGTCTCCATTTATAAAACCTTGTGATTGTGTTGATTGTAAAATGACAGTGTTTTGTCAATTCGTACTTGTAGTTGTCTGTTTTGGTGTGTATAGTTTGTATAGTAAGTCTCTATGCCAGACACTATCAAAAGCTTTGTTAATGCCCATATACAGGCAAGCTGTCTTTCTGTCATTTAGGTGGGTTGGTTGTATATTGTTAGTCAGAGTGAAGAGTGAGTGAATAGTCGAGTGTTGATGTTCGAGTGTTGATGTCGAGTGTTGATGTTGTTACTTTCCGACACGTTTTCCTAGTCGCTGTTTTATTGTGTATATGTATTATATGCATTTTTGGATATAGGGATTATTAAGCTGTTTTGAGTGTATTGTATATAGTCTGTAGAGTTCTCTCTTTTGTTTTCTGAGCCTACGTATTATTTGGGTAGTGTATGTCGGTTAGAAAGCATTTTTTATTTCCGGGCTAAATTTTCCTAAGGCTAGTGAAAGTTGTTGTTGTATGGTTTCTATTGAAATGGGCTGCGCTTGCGATTGAATGTAGTCATGTATATGTTGTTTCACTTTGTCTATGTCAGTCTTTGTTAGGTTTAACTTTCTCTCTATAGGAGGTGTACTGGAGGTAGTTTGCGTATGTTGTAAGTCTATGTTAAACGTAATAGCCAGGTGGTCGGATCCAAGTTCGTTGGTTAAGTTTATGTTGTTGATGGTGTTTGTTAAGTTTCTTGTGTGCAGTAGAAAGTCTGGTGTTGAGTCTGGGCTTGCGGGCATCAGAAAAGTTGGTGGGGTGTGCTGTTTTATAAAGTCCGAATTTTGTAGAAATCTTTTACGCTGTTTCGTTTTGTTTTTGCTCAGATTAAAGTCGCCTATTATTATTGCATATTTATAGATATGTTTTGTTCTAAGTTGGTGTGTGGGTGTATGTATGTCACAAATATGTGTATCAGGTCATTTAGGTAGGGTATCGTAAAATGTATGCAGTCGTTCAGAGGGTGGTTGAGGGAAGGAGGATTTGCTCTTCCAAGTTTAAATGTTGGTTTTAGGAGAGCTGCGACCCCGCCCCTGGCATGATTAATGGTATTTCCATTCCTATAGATATACTGCCAATTTCTGTACGTTGGTGTGTGTCCTAGTTTGGTTCTAGTCTCTACAAATATACAGCAGTCTGTGATGTTTTGTTCTATGTAATTGTAAATAAGTGGTTTTTTACTGTTAAGTCCGTTGATGTTGGCGTAAAGTAGTCTCATGTTGAAGGGTCTATGTTAGTGATTGTTTGTTTTAATTGGTCATGGGGTTCTGTCGAGGAGTTTTTGTTAGGTAGGAGCATGTCGAACATCAATACATACATATGGTTACCAAAAAAGACGACCGAGGTGTCGATGTCAAAATCTTCAATAAATTGTTTTCGCATTTTTTATATCAAATCTTCTCTGTTAGTGTTGGTAGACTTGTTAATTTGATGTTTGAATTTGTTTAATATGAGATCGTGAGTTTTTACTGGTGAGTGTATTCTGTTATCGCATCCGATACCTCAGACGTTCTCTTGTTCAGACACTTAATTTTAACATTGGGTATACCACTGATCGGTGCTGTTGGTCTCTTCGGGCACTTTACGCTCCATGCCGCATGCTCGTCCGAGTTGCAGGCAGCGCACTTGACGGGAAGCGGAGAACTGCAACTGAATGTTGAGTGAGGGCCACGGCATTTGCTGCATTTAGCTGGTGTTTTGCAGGTTTCGGTCCGGTGTTCAAAGGAGTTGCATTTGGTGCATGGAGCAGGAATCGGTGCTGGAGGTTTACTCTCCACAATCCTGAACACGCGTCCAAGGAAGTGCACTGCGCGGTCGCTCATCAATTTCTCGCCATGTCGCCAGGTCGCCCGTTATCAGCCTCATCAACAAGGTGGGACTGTTTCTCGCTCTGGAAATTATTCTTTTACAGAATCTGATTATCAGACCTGATGTTTCCAAATGTTTCAGGAAAATTTCGTCCGTGATTTCAAGGTCCACTCCAGTAGCAACCACTGAATATGTGGCTGTAATATGGTGGTTTGATCTTTGTTGTCGGATTAGTGGGAGGTTATCGTTTTTTTGTAGTTTGAATGTTGTTATCATGTTTTCTTGTTTCAGTTGTTGTAAAATTTGTGATGCTTTGTCATCATGGTTGGTTTTAATTAGAAAGTAATTATCTTGTCTGATAATCACATCCTTGTTGTTGGGGTTGAGTTCCTCCCATCTGATTGCAAGTTGGACTCTGGTGACGGTCGGCATTGCGTTCGCTGTGAATATTTGCGAATACGTTGGAAATCTTGTTGAGGTTGTCTTGCTGTATGTTGTTTGGCTTTTATCTGTTGTAGCCTGATGATCTAAAGCTATTCGTTTGGCCTCAGGTGTTGGCGTTGTGGGGGTTGGCTGGGTCGTCTTCGGTTTTCTACCACGTTTTTTTGTGGCTTTTTGAACCCACCATCCTGGGAGGCATAATCCGATTCAGATTCTTGCGAACTCCCAGGGTTCATCCTTTAGTTTGAAGTAGACCTGTATATTTTCGCTGAAGCGATAAATGCGTTTGAATTGTTAGAATTCTTTTCCGTAGAGTAAACGACCTTGCTTTTAATATGCTAGCACTGGGCACGTCTTATCACCACGAAGCTCGGCTAGACACTCTTGATAATTTTATTTGGGTTGATTTTTTATTTTACTTTGTTCCATCCAATTATCTCCGATTCTCTCTATCAAATACAATTATAAAACTGTATATGATCATAATTTATTATACAACATTCAGGTATCTTATTGACTTGAATCGAGTTTAACCTCGATTTTAAATTATTAATTTTTACTACTTTAAAAGCCCAATTCTTGCCTCTTTACTTGTAGCTTGTTCAATCTGTTGATCCCTAGCTTTTTGACTACTTTAACGTACAGTAGCAGGATTTCGACTAAATTTCAATTAAAAATGGCAAGTATCTATGAGCTACTTTTGTTACAAAATATTCACACACGCTTAATAAGCGGTTTAATAATAATTAAGAACAATCCTCATTTTTGAATTTGTCACTTTGAAGATGCCTTTGATAATTCCCTAACGAAGCCAGATCGGTTAAAAAATTATATAAAGTACTAGACTTCAGGTCCTTTGCACATTGTTCATGCGTGCGCATGCATCATTGTTCACCAAAAACTTCGGGACAACCTGTATATACAAACAAATTGAAATTTTCCCGGAGTCTTAAACCGAGCTTCGTGGTGATAAGACGTGCACAGTATCAGCGTATTTATTTAAAGCAAGGTCGTTTACACTACGCAAAGAATTTGAAGAATCCAACCGCATTTATCGTTCAGCGAGAATATACGGGTCTAATTCAAACGAAAGGATGAACCCTGGGAGTTCGCAAGAATCCGAATCGTATTATGCCTCCCAGGATGGTGGGTTCAAAAAGCCACAATCGAAAAAACGGGGCAGAAAACCGAAGACGACCCAGCCAACCCAGCCAACCCCCACAACCCCCACAACGCCAACACCTGAGGCCAAACGAATAGCTTTGGACTATCAATCTACAACCAATAAAAACCAAACAACAAACAGCAAGACAACATCAACAAGATTACCCGCACACATTCACAGCGAACGCATTGTCGACCATCACCAGAGTCCAACTTGCAATCAGGTGGGAGGAACTCAACCCCAACAACAAGGATGTGATTATCAGACAAGATAATTACTTCCTAATCAAAACCAACCAGGAGGACAAAACATCAAAAATTTTACAACAACTAAAACAAGAAAACACTGTAACAAGTTACAAATTACAAAAAAACGATAACCTCCCACTAATCCGACAACAAAAGTCAGGTCACCACCATATTACACCATCATATTCAGTCGTCGCCACTGGGGTCGACCTGGACATTGAAGACAGCATGTTTCTGGAACGCCTGGAGCAGCAGGGCTTCAGAATAAGGTTCTGCAGGAGAATTATCTCGCGACAGCGCAACGCACCCACACTCATGATGAGGTTAATAACCGGCGACATATCCACATACGAAAGGTTGATGAACGACCGTGCGGTTCATTTTTTGGGCCACATTTTCAAAATCACCGAAAGTAAACCACCAGCACCCGTGCCTGCGCCGTGTGGCAAATGCAACCTATTCAGCCACAAAACTGAAGATTGCAAACAATCGCCAAGATGCAACAAGTGCCAGGGACCCCATCCAACTTCCAGGTGCGAGTCGCCACTGCCAACCAAGTGCGCAGCATGCAACTCAGAGGACCACGCAGCATGGAGCATGAAGTGCCCAACACGACCGACAGCCCCAATCGTCGGAATCCCAAACGTAAAAATAAAATGTGTAAACAAACGTACGTCCGGGCTTGCGGAGACAACGACAGTGGCAAGTAGAATACACACACCCATTACAACACATGACCACATCATAAACAAATACAAACATCAACTTAACAAGACAAACAATACCAACAGAGACAAACTACTAAAAAAACTACGAAAACAATTTATAGAAGACTTCGACATTGACACCTCCGTTGTTTTCTTCGGGAACCATGTTTACATCCTAATGTTTGACATGCTCCTGCCCGAGGGACGCTCTCCAACTGAACCCTGCGAACAAGTGAGACAGACAGTAACAAACATACAAGATTCAATATGAAAGTACTTTACGCGAACATCAACGGACTTAACAGCAAAAAACCACTTATTTACAATTACATAGAACAAAACGACACAGACTGCTGCATATTTGTAGAGACTAAAACCAAACTAGGACAAACACCAACGTACAGAAATTGGCAGTATATCTATAGGCATGGAAATACCATCAATCATGCCAGGGGCGGGGTCGCAGCTCTCCTAAAACCAACATCTAAACTTGGAAGAGCAAATCCTCCTTCCCTCAACAACCCTTTGAACGACTGTCTACATTTTACCATACCCTACTTAAACGACCTGATACACATATTTCTGACATACATACACCCACACTCCAACCTAGAACAAAACATACTGACTAAGGCGAGCATCTATAAATATGCAATAATTATAGGCGACTTTAACTTGAACACAAACAAAACGAAACAACTTAAAAGATTTTTGCAAAACTCCGACTTTATAAAACAGCACACCCCACCAACTTTTCTGATGCCCGCAAACCCAGACTCAACACCAGACGTTCTACTGCACACAAGAAACTTGACAAACACCATCAACAACATAAACTTAACCAACGAACTTGGATCCGACCACCTGGCTATTACGTTTAACATAGACTTACAACATACGCAACCTACCTCCAATACACCTCCTATAGAGAAAAACTTAAACCTAACAAAGACTGACATAGACAAAGTGAAACAACATATACATGACTACATTCAATCACAAGCACAGCACATTTCAATAGAAACCATACAACAACAACTTTCACTAGCCATAGGAAAATTTAGCCCGGAAATAAAAAATGCTTTCTACCGACATACACTACCCAAATACATACGGAGAATAATAAAACATAAGAGAGAACTGTACAGACTATATACAAACACTCAAAATAACGACCTAAAAAAGACACTGAACCAACTTAACAGAAACATTAAAACTCTGATTGGACAATACCAACAAGACAAATGGCTAGAAACATGTAAAGAAATACAGAAGGACAAAGGCAAAACATACTGGCGAAAAATTAAGAAACTGGCGCAATACAGGAAGACTGGCACTACTGACACAATTGACGAAAACGGAATAGAACGCTACACAGACAAAGAGAAAGCGGACGCATTCGCCAGACACTATCAAAGGGCCTTCAGCATATCGACAAACCCTAACTTCGACAATGACAACTGGAACTTGATCAACGACTGGTACTTGAACTATTTTAACAACTCACCAAACTATGCCTGCACACTGATCACAGACACAGAGTACGATGAAGCCCTAGCGCACATCAAGAACACTGCACCGGGAAAGATAAAATTAAGGCAAAAGTCTTGAAAAGCCTAACTCAAGAAACACACAAACTGATCCTAACTGAATTGAACAACTGCATCACAAATGGCAGAATCCCAGAAACATGGAAAAACGGCTTAATAATCCCTATACCCAAAAATGGACTGGACAATACACAACTGAGCAACTACAGACCAATTACACTGCTTCCAATACTGGGCAAGATTTTTGAAGGCATAATGAAGCAGCGGCTTGAAAGAGTGATTGGAGGGTATATACCTACCTACCAATTTGGTTTCAAACAGCATCACTCGACTGTTCATCCGCTCTTTATTTTGGCCAACAATATACAAACTACCCACCTAACTGACAGAAAGACAGCTTGCCTGTTTATGGACATTAACAAGGCTTTTGACAGTGTCTGGCATAGGGGCTTACTATACAAACTATACAAACTACACACACCAACATATCTACTACACACCATAAAGAACTTACTAGAAAACAGACAACTACAAGTACGAATTGACAAAACATTGTCATTTTCTTTTTCCCCTGAACAAGGGCTCCCTCAAGGATCCCCGCTCTCACCGTTTCTCTACAATATATACTGCCATGACATATACAATTACAACTTACCAGACAAAAATCAAATCGACAGATCGGCATACATATTACAATACGCAGACGACACGGCACTTATTGTACATGACAAAACTACTGAGAGAGCAGCGCAAAGACTCCAAACACTAACAAACAACACAATGACATGGTTTATAAATGGAGACTTACACCAAACGCGTCAAAAAACCAACTTCTGCTCACAAACCACAGACTCAACGCTGACTCCCCTACAATAACTGCAGACGGCCAACGACACAACCAAAAAACGACGTAAAATACCTTGGAATCACAATCGACCACAAACTTAAATTCACTAAACACATACGAAACATCAGGGCAGAAACAATAAGAGAACAAACACTTCCGATCACTAACCTACAAAGACAGAGGAATTAGCACAAACACCGCCACTAAAATATATAAAGCTATTTGTAGACCCTTGCTAGACTTTGGACATTACTCATGACCAACGGAACAGAAAGGACAAACGTTATACACAAACAACAGAACAAATTGCACTAAGACTAATAACACGAATAAGACACCCCCAAAACCCACTACACACCCCCCCCCCCCCAACTACTATACGAACGCACAAACATGACAAAGATCTCGGAAAGACTCATACACTACAGATCAGTTTTGCTAAGCATTATTTTGTAATATTTTTCCTCTACTCCAAAGGAACACCCCGAGTGAATGAGCCCTCTTTGAATCACTTTGTATAAAGTCGAAGCATAAATAAGTTTAATCTCCACGTTTGCGGCTTTTTGCATTTGAAAACTTTATTTGCTGGAAGTTTTCGCAATACACTGAGCTTCAAAGTTGGTGTCATCGTTTTAGAGCTCTTCTATAACAAGAAGAGTTTTTAGAGGGACCGCAATATTTGCAAAAAACTAACTTTGAAATTACATTTCTAGTTAGAAACATATGATTTGCGCCAACATCATCAAGAATATCGAAAAGGTTTGATTGTGGTTTAAAGTAATAAAGTTTAAAAAAATACTCTCGGAAACCAATAGCATCCATGGTGTGTGATATTATGAAAAAGATAATTCAAAATGCTATCTTTTTAGAGTAAAATATACAGGGTGTTCCATTTAAAAAATGAGTTTAAGTCCGATAACTTTTTTACTTGACCCCCTATACTAATTCTGAAAACAACATTTTACTCAACAATCATTATAGAGACACTTTTGCATAAAACAGTTGTGTGCATCTCTTATTTAACTAACTTTTTGCATTTGCATAACATTTTGATATTTGCCCGTATCTTTTAAGCGAGTAAAAATCGTCAAACTTTGATTTTACCATTTTAAGTTTGACCCCAAAAAGAGCACATTACAACTATACTTCTTTTCTGATAGCACTAAACAATTACGGAGATGGGATGTTTGGTATGTTCAAATGAAAAGCTATGCTTTATTAATTAACTGGACGTAAATGTAGTTGTTTCTGCTGCTAACAATATAATTCCAATGTACTTGGCAAATCTGTTCATTGAGCATCTGTTAGATGAAACTGAGGAAAAACTTACGCACCATATGGTTTGGAGGAATGACATGCACATACTCGGTTGCATAAGTTATAGGCACATTATTTGCATTTATCTTCACACGATCAATGTATAAATAGATTCATCGTAATTATTTAACCAAAGAAGAAATGTCTGCCGGTATGTCGTTGACAGAATAATAAATGGCTCTTAAACTAAAGAAAGGGCAAACATCAAAGACACTTACCACATGGCTTGCACTGAAACTGGCTTAAAAATGTGATGACTACCACAAACTCCGACGCTGAAGCCTCTGAAAAAGAACAAAATAAATGAATAAATTTCACTTTTTCTAGCTACCATGACTAATGTCATCTACTGCCTAATCAAAACAACACATGTTAGCTGAAATCCCTATTTGCTTGGATACAATCAATCGCATTCTAGGTCAAACGTATGGAACAATCCACCCGACAAGCTGAGCACTAAATCGAGACCTCCAAGTCTGCCAAGAAAAAGAACAATTAACAAGCCAGACCGCATGGCGGCTTATTAAAGCCACCAACTGCATTGCAAAAGAATCGGTAATTAAATCCGTGCATTCAAAGACATTACTCAACTTTGTATTCGTTGCACTTGGGCCACACGTTTATTTACATAAGTGTTTATCAGTAAACCGCCTTCTTTCAGCGACGCCTTTAGAGAGTTATCGTGCAATAAACATAACGTATGCGACTTCCGACATAAAAACCAGACGGCAGTTTAGAATCAACAGTGAATTAAATGAAGAAATAGTCCTCAGGGTGGAAATAGAAATAGTTCGGCACCAGAAACATATAGGTATCTGCAGTTGAAAATTAAAAGATAGTGAACGAGTGAAAATAGACAATAGAAGTAAATAAGCAATGGTTCATAATTTTTTTTATAATAAACCCACAGCGTCTGAGGCTGACAGCTTGATAGAATTAGTCAGGCTAGAACGAATGGTAAATTGAAATCTTCCTAAATAGGACCAGACTAGAAGTGAACTGCCATTTAATAGATTTTATGGCAAGAATCCAATTGAATAATTCGATTGTGCAAATAATCAAACTAATTCGATTAATTTTGAAAATGTGTCGTATTAATTACCCAACCCGATAGAGAGTAGTAGCAAACATCTTTATTTCTAAAAAAGGCTATCGACCTATCGGTCTTTCTACCCTTGTTTAGTACATATAGTCTTAATCTAAATAAAAAAACAAAGATAAAAATTATCTTATTCTGGGTTAACAATTTAATTCAATAACTTTTTAATTTCTAATGACAAGAAAAAAATTATTTTATTGTCCAGTAGTCAGTTTCGTTTGTAAGTGTTCGAGTAGCGTTGATGTAGAGAAACGGAAGCGGGGATTGTCTGGTTGGTCTTGTAAGACAAAGGGGATTCAGTATGGTCCAGTTGTAGGGGTTGTTTGTCCATGAGTCTTTCCGAAATATTTGTCATGTTTGTGCGTTCGTATAGTAGTTGGGTGGAGGGGTTGTAGTTAGTGGGTTTTCGGGGGTGTCTTATTCGTGTTATTAGTCTTAGTGCAATTTTTTCTGTTGTTTGTATATAACGTTTTGTCCTTTCTGTTCCGTTGGTCATGAGTATATGTCCATAGTCTAGCAAGGGTCTACAGATAGCTTTATATATTTTGATGGCGGTGTTTGTGCTAATTCCTCTGTCTTTGTAGGTTAGTGATCGGAAGTGTTTTGTTCTCTTTATTGTTTCTGTCCTGATGTTTCGAATGTGTTTTATTGAATTTAAGGTTGTGGTCAATTGTCATTCCAAGGTATTTTACGTCGTTTTTTTGTTGTGTCGTTTGGCCGTCTGCAGTTATTTTAGGGGAGTCAGCGTTGAGTCTGTGGTTTGTTAGCGGAAGTTGGTTTTTTTGACGCGTTTGGTGTTAGTCTCCCTTTATAAAACCATGTCCTTGTGTGTGTTGTAGTGTTTGGATTCTTTGAGCTGGCTCTCTCAGTAGTTTTGTCATGTACAATAAGTGCCGTGTCGTCTGCGTATTGTCATATGTATGCCGATCTGTCGATTTGATTTTTTGTCTGGTAAGTTGTAATTGTATATGTCATGGCAGTATATATTGTAGAGAAAACGGTGAGAGCGGGGATCCTTGAGGGAGCCCTGTTCAGGGGAAAAAGGAAATGACAGTGTTTTGTCAATTCGTACTTGTAGTTGTCTGTTTTCTAGTAAGTTATTTATGGTGTCCGATAGAGATTAAAGTACTATTGTATGAAGGTTTGGGTGACGAAAAAAAGGACAAGAAATAACAGTTACTGGCAAAACAATTTAAACATAAATTATTTAAAGAGAAAGAAGCATCATAGTAAAGTTGAAAAGAAGTTTAGTGATATCAAAGAGAGAAAAAGTAATACGAGATATGAATGATTTTGAAACAAAGTATTCAATTTAAATGGAGATGGGAATGGAAAGTTTTATAAATAGGTGGGATGTGTTTCCGGGCAAATCTGGTTTTATCTAACAACCATCAACTATCAATAGTTCCTAATGAGAAGTACTGATTAATCGCAAATAGCATGAAATATCCTCATTAGATCTGTGCGGCTATGCAACTTTGTAGACCCAAAATACTTGTAGTCGGTTGTTGAAACACGCGTACTGGATTGCTTTGGAAAGTGGACTGTATTTTGCTTGACAGCTGGTAAGTGCTTAATTCTTGTATGTCACACGCGTACCACTACAATGGGAAGTCCGAACCACTGACCGATTGAAAGAAGTTAGCACGGCAACACCTCACGACGAGGCGTTCTCGGGATTGGACGTACTGACGGATGAAGTAATCCAAAAAGGGCGCCATTAGGGAATAGATGTCTCAGATGGACAGAATAAATAGGTATCGATGTTGTAAATATCAATGCGTATTAAAATGGTATACTAAAGTAATAAGCGCAAACAGATTCAATTTATTTGATTAGTTTTATATTGTCAGCCGTGATCGAATTTGGTACATTTTCCTTAAACATTTGTTTAAACAATAATTCATTGCATCGTAATTGTAAATGTTAAGAAAGTTACCGTCTTCAGCTCAAAAGCTCACTTCTTTTCGTCTGATTTATGAGGAACGTAATTTGGAGAAAAACGCTTACAAAGCACGACCGGCCTTGGAAGACTTTGATAATGTTGATCATTTGATAATTCGAAAACGCTTGACCATTTTTTATTGTAAAAAACATCATCGCCTTACTTCGAAATTGTTAAATAGGAAGGAAACAGAAATCATTTTTTTGCGCAAAAAAGTATGAATGCTACAGGATTTTACAAACCCCCAAAAATGTCAAAAAAAGATTAGCTCATCAACTCAAAAATAATCAGTTAATTATAGCTCTCAAATAAAAAGTTCTGGTAGTTTTGGTACTGAGGCACTCAAAAACTCACTAGTTTCCTCAAGAGGATGAACTTTCGGTTTTTACATTAAAATATGAGTTTTACATAACAACAAATTCAAAGAGAGTTTCATTAAAATCCATTGTATAATTCTCTCGATATTTCAAAAAAAAATGTTTTTAAAGAAACTTGACCATCACAAGCAGAGGAGCCGAACATTTTTTCTTAATGATAGTCGGTTGGGTCAGATCGTCTACATTTTAGCCAAAGAATGTCGCAGTGCTCGCACCCTTGTGTATTCCTAGCCTTTATTCATTGGCCATCAAAAAAAGGGAATCTTTCTTCCTAATTAGAGGATACTAATTATTTGACATTTATTTTATCTGCTTCGTTACTGGTTTTTAAATACAACTCTTTTGTGCGGTAATATTTAAAATGCAGCTGTTTTGCTTCAAAATCATGCCTCGTATTCCAAATTCAATTCAAAGTTCTATTTGACGACAGTTCCCTTCCCTCTTCGAAATGCGAACCACTTCCTTCTGACAAAATGTCTATTACATCTCGTTCAAATTTCGTCTCTTGAGCAAAGTTCTATTAAATTTATCAAGCCTTCTCAGCTCTCTGTCGACTTTAAGTGAAATTGTTTTGTTGCAAAGGACAATTACATCTCACTTTTAGATTAGTAAATTCCGTTTTGTTTTCTCTTTGACTCTCTTTCGCCACCCAAGCCTAGTTCAATCAATTTCTTAGTCTTTATAACCGAACAATTTGAATTATGTAATTCAGTTTTCCGCATCAGCACTTTTAGGCATCAGCGTTGTCGTAGGCGAATAAATCGATCTTTTTCTTGCATACTATAACACTTTGATATGATAGGAAAACTTGGACTGTGTACGTTAAAAATTCACAATACGTTGGCACACGTTGTTCAACAGCGCAATTTTTGGAAGAAACCAATTTTGCTTACCCGTCACCATCAAGAGTGATCTTCGTATCAGCCAGGACACGTAACACCAGCCCAACAGTGGTGTCTTCGTTGCAGTCGATGCCCAACAGACATGATTCTTCTCCTCTACTTCCCATCCTGGATACGACCACCAGATATCTAGTTCGCACTGGATGGACGCTTTCCAATTTTACTGCCTGAAACAGAAAAGAAAATGTTATGTATAAGCTGCAGAGAAGCATGAAGGCGGGCGTTTTTTATTTTGGACCTAAAAATGCCTCAAATGGCCACACATAGTAATTAAGTTTGGGTTGATTTGGAACTTTTCGTTCTATTTTTCGATTGAGTATCTTACTCAATAGTGGCCCGCACATACTTTTTAAAACGTTCTAATTTTTCAAAGAACAGGGATTAAGACACTCGAGTAGGTTGGTCGGAAAGCACAAAAATACGAAAACTTTAAAAAATTGATACAAACTTCCAGAGCATGAATTTAGTAATGGGAATATTCGAATTGTTTCATAATATAGAAATTGCTAATTTCGCGTTTCTGATAATTGAAATAATAATTTGAATTATTTAATGGAATATCTATGGCACTGTTAACAGAATGCAATAGAAATTCCAATCATAATATCTTAACAGGCTTGTATTATATCCGCATTCAATTGCATTTTCCTTATTCCCGATTTTCGTCAAAACCATACTTCAATGTCTTCTTCCGTCTTTACGTCGAATGATCTTGTCTCAAACGGATGACTTCTATTGCGTCTCCTTTCGATACCGACACATTCCTAATTATCGTTTCCTCCTCTTTCGCGTCATCCGACGCCTCCTCTACATCAAAATACGGCTTTCGGACAAAACGTTCCGTATTATATCTCTTTTTTATATCAATGAACGCATATATCAGCATCCCTTTTACCTCTATATCGTTTTTTATTATAATCGAATTATTTCATACAATTCTTCCGTCACTACTTGAACTGTCCCGTCTTTTTCGAAATTTGCTATTTTTCTTTTCCTGAAGCGGCATTATCGTTAATTATTTAAAAAAATGAGAAACTAAAAATGAAAATCTGAAGCGTGTATTGCACTTATACAGACTGCAAAAATAATATTTATTTGCAGATTTCACTTTCACCTTCCAAGTGTTTTAAATTCAAGACAAAAAAATACAAAGACAGTCTCAAATCAGAGTTGAGTTGAGTTTCACAAAACTCAACCTCATTCCATCAGCTAAAAAAGAATCCCTCAAACAAGAACCCTGGTATATCGAAGACCCTTAAAAGACATTCCTGAGTAAAGGAAGAACATACAGCTTTTCAGCTAAGAAAACAATTCAAACAAACATCCTGTGTCTCAATCAGTGCGTGTTTCTCCACACAACTGTCCCATGGAACATGTGATATTAATAAGTGCCCTTTTCACGATTATCTGAAGAGAATCAACGACCCAGAAGTGCCCATTGAAATCGAGCTATTCACTTAACCGCCGTCGAAACAAAAGGACGTTCTTATCTGCCTGATGGAAACCGGAACGAAGAAATTTTTAATTAGTTTGGTTGAACGGAGAGATTTGTTTGTTGCACTTTTACAATTAAACTGGTCAGCATCCTCACACGTATTGCACCGCAAAAAAGTTGCAATTCAGCAGCATCAATTAGGTTCCTCTTGGCTTAAGCCCACAAGTATGTTACGAGGCCGATAAAAACTTCCATTACCAGTCCGATAATGGATGTGGAGTTTCCATTAAAGATCGCTCAGCCGCTTTAGGAAAGCCCATTTCGTGAATCGAGTCGATAAAAATCCATTTAGGGTCAATTTTCCACGAAACACGCCATCAAATTACATGAAAGAAATTATACAATAGTTCCTAACTAGGCGTACTTTCAGCTTTATGGTTGCCAATATTGTTACCTTGTCTACTTTTAGGTGAACAGTGAATTGAACAGGATAATTAATGCAAATTGACAAAAACAATTATTTGCAAAACGTGTAAATTTCCAATAGTTAATACAATTTCAAATTTGCAAAAACCGAAGTAAGGGCGGTGTAAAGTGACCACATGGGTAAACAAGCCCCACTTCTTAGCACACCCAATTTGGGACGAATTTAACCATTGAAGAACACGCATAGTTATAGAAGATGGAAAGGCAAAACACAGTTTGGATAGAAATTTTACAAAAACTAACTCAAATGTTATAGCACATTTAAACAAATCGACATTCAACGCCGCTCCCCATATTTCTATCAACGAGACACATTGAGGTCAAAGCTAAAACAATTTTGTAAAGTATTTATGATACGATAATTTATAACTCTCATTAGTACATAAATTAATTTATGTTCATTGGTGTTAATACTGAAGTTTAAAAAAAGCATATTTAGGTTTTTGGTAAAGAGACAAAGTTAAATATATGTCTTCTTATAGGTCGCAATGTCTCATTGTGCCAGCTTCTTTCGAGAATCTTGACTTTCCCTGAGTCCTGGTTTCATAAAAGTCCCCAACTTCCCCCAACAGGATTGTGTGGCTTTAGGATTATTTCGTTTCAAGCCTGCTTTCAATTGGTCAAGTCTCTCAAGGGATCTAATCATAATTTTTTTATTGGTGTTACTTTGGACGGACTTATTGGAGAAATACAATGCAAAGTTCTTTGGCTTGTGAATATTCAAGATAGTAACGAGCGAAGATGAAAAATTTCACATTTACATTAATTTGCAGCGGTGAAAAGCTTGAGTAAACACAGAAATACAGAAGCTCAGAAAGAATGGCAACAGATTGAATGGAAAAGTACTTAACATTGTTGACTAAAATAGTATAAATAAAAAAATCCTATTTGCATTAAACTTCTTCGTTTGTTGCCCTTTTTTCCAGTCACAGGACTAATTTTATTTATGCTACATACATTGTAAGTCCAATAATAAACCGGCATCAGCAGCTTATATATTGGTTTGAATGAAAAACACCTCGATATTTATGCATTCTGCCTTCGCGGTGCAGTTGGTGATTTTTTTGTCCAATAAAACCGCAATTCTGAAAATCAAGTCTACTGAAAATCGCCTTATAGGGACAATTATCCGTCAACCTTCTAATAAATATGTTGATCGATGCACTTTCCAATAAAACATTGCGCTCTGTATATGGCAGTGACAGGGATTTTTATTTCAGTAATTTATCGGCAGGAAAGTATCACCAGCTGTCCAACAAAGGAATCCTAGGAAAGATGCAGCACTGATGATGATTAATTGTTGGGAAACGTTGGCATAGAAATTGGACGGATTTCAAATGTTCTGTTAAAAACATTTCAAATGGAACAACAATTTCCAAACAACAACATGAATAAAGTAGTGAAATCTTCTAAGTAATTTAATATTTCTTTTAGAAGAACTAAAAAAAATGAAATTTGAAAAAGGCAAAAAGAGATTAACTTGCATCTTTTACAGGTTATCGAGATTAACAATATCCATTTCGTTAAAATGAAGAAATATTTTCGCATTCAGATCAAATTGAACATTTTCTTTCAAAAAATCTTCGAGAAAATAGTATATAAAATAACACTAAGCAATTTAGGAAAAACGTAGTAATTGAAAAAGACAACTTTATTCCACCATAAAATAAAGTTGTTAATTATTGCCGGCATTAAATTTTTAATGAGCCGAACCTAGACTAATCAATGCACAGTGACTTGCTGAGGTTGGTAACCTTGCCAAAAATTCGAGGAAATATTGATTTTCAAGCCAAAAAAGGAATTATTTACTTAAGGAAAGTAAATATTTGTGAAAACCTGCAAACCGTTCATCACCATTCCGAATGGGGATTGGAATAGAAACGAAGCAGGTAGCATGCAGCAGAACAGACAATTCCAAAGCTTAATGGAAAATTGACATGTTAGACTAGATGGAGCAATTATCGATTGGAATGCAATCAATTTGCAGCGTTACAGCTAATCAATCAAATGTTGAATTTCCGGTCCGAGATTGAGGCGGCCCAGAAGTGGAAATTCGACGTTAATCATGATAGATTATGTCATTCAACAGTGTGGATTTTATTCAACAGATATGCAAAGTAAAAATGCATTTATGTTTCGCGATTGAGTACTATTTAATATCGCTGGTTAAGGCCTACAAGCAGCTGTATAGCAACAGACGGTCTATAAAAGAGCACAATTGAAAATCATTAATTTTAATAATCGCAATTGCAAAATCCATTTGGAACCAGTTGACCAAACAGTCAACGAAATGGGTTAATGTTTTTAAAATATGTTTGAAATGCACTTTGCAGGATATATGCTCGGTTGAATTGTTTATTATACAACGTGTAGTAGCTTGTTAGTTAATCCAGTGAATGACATTTGCCACTGCTTTTTATAATTGATTTTGGAAATGCGACTAATAACGAACTCGTTTACAGCGAACTCACGGTTCTAACGAACCATTAGAATGTTTAATGGCATTTTTTTGAGCACCAGTACTTTACCCATAAATCGCCACAGCTTTTTTAAGCAAAGTACAGAAGCAAATTGAATTTATTATAGTATCCGCAGGGGAGAAGGAGGCAAGTTCGGACAGCTTTTTTCAAGAAAAAAAGATATTAAGTGTAGCTGTGTGTACCTACTTGTAGCCATGTTTTCCTGTCAGATCTAAATCCAAATAGAAAATTATTTTGGAGGACATTTTTTATGCAAATTTCCGTCGGTTCGTTCCGACAAAATCAATTTTTCTTAGACTTTGTTTTGGAAAGTTGATAGCTTTCTAACTAAAAACCGGTCTAAATTGGATTTTCATTATTAAAGCTGTTTTTTCTTACGGATTTTAACCTGCTGAATCGAAAGATACCATCAATTTTATATAGCATATAAATAAGGTTATAAGCAAAAATCCTTGGAAAACTCGGAAAAATGAGTGAAAAATACATTAAATTGTCCTGTAACAAACATAATCATTCAATTTTGTTTTAAACTTTATAATTTTTCATGTGTTTTGAGCTGCTGATCCAGTGGTGCGCTTATTTTGTGTCTACATAGCGATAAAAAAGTTTATAACAAAAATCGTCAAAAAACTTGAAAAAATTGGTGAAAAAAAGGAGATAATCTTCTAGCAACTTTGAAAGGCAATAAAAAAATAGGTAATTTTTTCTCATTTACATATGCTTTTATGTATTTTGAGCTGCTGAATCGAATGGTGCCATCAGTTTTTGTATAGATATCGCCAAAACAAGTTACAGGCGAAAATCCTCGACAAACGAAGGAATAGTCATGTTCCCGGAACATGACACAAACAACCCCAACTCTAAGCCACAACAACCAGCTGGAAAGGATGTACTTTTTATATAAAAATATACCCCAACCGTTCAGATATTTGCAAAACCAACAGGTAAAAGAAACTTAAAAGGCACATGGCCTTTCCACGGCTTCAGCCCCTCAGTTTGTCGCCAAAAAAATTGCCAACAAAGAACAAGAAAAGAGCAGAAGAACTTTGGAAACCGTTTAAGATTACAATAGAGAAAAATGTTTTGAGTTTGCAAATTCTACAGGGTGATTCAAAAGTGGCGTCATTCCTCTGGGGGTGTTGTCTGGGGGTGTTTTGGGAGTACAGGAAAAAAAGTAAAAAAAATTAATTCTTATCAAAAACTGAGATATTTGCCAAAAACTAGATCAGAATTACGGCAACGATGCTTTTCAAGGTAATCTGCCTAATTAACATTTCGTAAATACCTGTTACTTCTTAATTATTGAAAATTGTAGTAACAATGGAAAAACACAAAACAAAGAAAGAGAAAGCAATAGAAATATTTTGAGGTTAGGATAACTCTGTCAATTTGCCGTCAGTGCTGCCATCCCTTTTTGGGCAGATGAGTGACATACCTAAACTCGCCTCACATGTAAACAAACATCTCCTGTGTAAGGTTATGTATCAATGATTAATATTAATCAAATAAAATACAATTAAGTTGTTAAATCACAAGAGGTTGACGAAGTTCTGCCCGTTTAACTCCAGACATGTTTGTTCCCCTATCACTTTATTGTTCACTCTTCGACGCAGTCTGGGATCACCGTTTGATCAGCTTCTCGTATTCGGTTAATTAACTCCTGCTCAATTTGTACCGGTGTTCGTAAGATCAAAGAGTTAATGTGTCCTTGTGTCCTGTGTATCTTACATACATGGTGGGAATGTGGCCCTTCCTCTAGGGAGTTATAGGGACAATTATCCGGTGCCTGGGGAAGTGCCAGTGGTTGTCGAATGCTCCGAGCACTCCTGAAAGGCCCTGCTGCAATTATCTCCAATACTTGTGCCTCTGTGTCTGGAACCCGAGCACCTCTAGATCGTCCACAATCTGCGTCAATTCCTGGAGCCAATCGTCCAGTGTCTCTAGCCCTTTGCTAGTGTAAGGTCTTACACCTTCTGCTATGTTAGTGTGGCATTTCCCCATAACTAATCACATATCCGCAAATTCGATGTTGGTGTACATTTTGTGAAAGGAGCTTCAAAGTAAGTCACAGATTGACAAATGCTTGTTATTATTGACAAAGGCTGTCTACCTGTAACTATCTGTTAATGACAAAAAAACATCATTGCCTCTTTGACTTTTCATCAAAAAATTGTAGAAGCGGTCTTTTTTAATATCAAAAATTTTCGTAATTTGAAGCAAAGATCGTAATTTTTCTTTTCGTATGGTTAAGTATTCCAAAAGGCTACCAGGCAAACATGGGACTATTTTAAAATAATACTTAATAACAAAGTTGAAATTCGATTTTCAACTGTTAATATCTTCTGGAAATTTTCGAAAAAAATCTCTCCAAGTGAGCCCCTATAACCCCTTAAAAGGAATGACGCCACTTTTGAATCACCCTGTATAAAAATTGTGAAATACACCGACTGATATCGAAGAAGTTTTTCGCGACTGAAAAAAACGCCAACTTGTTCATTGGAATATGATCGATAAATGTTATAGTCGCCCGTAAAAAGCCCATATAAAAAATCATAAAGCACACACTTAGAAAGATATAACGAGATCCGAACGAAACGAACTGTTTATTTACGTGCGCGAAAAATTCTTTCAAAATATCATCGTTTACGGTTAACAAATCATCATATGAATGAAATGTATTTTTGATAGATTCAAAATTACTTTGTTTCCAGAACAAACTCGAGGAAAATCTAATGAAAAACGAATGGAACAATAGAGATATCGCAGGAAATGGCAACAAAAGTGGACAGTGATCTATTCTTAATTTTAAAATTAATGATAAAAAAATAGAAGCAAAGAAAAGACCAACAAAAAAAATGTCTTCTAAATGGGAAAAATACAGTTGAATATGTAGTGGAACTCTCATTCACAGAAGATCACATTCCCCAAAATAGGAAAAAAGCTGGAAGTGATAATAAGCCAAATGAAAGTCGGCTTTGAACAGAACGATTGTTTCGCTAATAATATGTAATATCAATTTATCCTAAAATTCATCAAAAATTAAAAATAAAACAATCTAATGTTTCTGAATTATCTATAGCCAGTAGTTGGAGCAAGTGATCCGAGTTTCCAATTTCCTCATTCCATCTATTGATCAAAAATGTTTAATTGCAAATCTGTGTGAAATTCTTAGTTAATTCAAGAATAACTATTGCGGATATCGAAACCTTTCAATGTATTACATCGTTACTTCTACAAATAAATCAACTGTAAGTCGGTTCCTGCTCAAACTGGGTTACACATTTACGCTTTTTTCCAACTTAATCTTAGATACTGTACTAATCATGAAGAAAATCTCCGTTTTGGCTTGTTCTTGCATAATATTTGCCGGACCAGTTGATCAACACAAGCGACACCGAAACGTGTTAAATAACATCGTTTTTCAGCACGATTAAAAGGCATTAATGCACGGTCGCTTTTCAGTGAAAGTGTTCATAACTTGAACACATGTACGCATTTAAAGTCACGACACGAAACAAATCAAAATGCGTGACAGAAAAAAATGTCGCACTAGGAAAACGGTGCCATAAGACAATACTGGGGATTTGTTTCGGTTGGGTGTTATGAAACGTGCGAATTTCTCTACCGGGTACTGCAGGAAACCACTGGAACGTTATTAGGATTAGGACTGCGAAACAGACTTTATTGCATTCTATTTATCAGACGCAAACAAGTTTAGCCAATCTAGAAGATCACAATCACAACAAAGTTAGCCTATTCTAGATCACGAACAGACAGAACTGATAGAAACTTGCGTTTTAATCCGGAAATCGCGGTAAATTCGCAACAATATTCTTATCTAGCGATATTCCGAAACAGCAGAAGATATCGATGCAACCAACCCATCTGAAATAGAACAGATATTGCCCAAGAAATAAAGCCGTTACCAGTTAAACAAATAAACTAGGTACAAAATGCCATAAATAACAATGTCGACACATCCTTTCGAACCACAACAGTTCAATACGAAACTTGTTTTGTTTGCCCGCAAACCATGGAGTCTTTGATTCGACCAGTGTGACTCAATCTTTCGAGATTTGCCCATAAGCAAATCGCCAATTTATTTTTATGGAAGAACGCGTTCAAGAACAGAGGATTAATTAATTCGATATAAAGAGCTGGCAAAATGTTGCAGAAATGAGTGCTGAAACCTGTTATCTGAGTACCCAAGATTAAAAACGACTATTTTAAGTCTCATAAACTTTTTTCTTTACAATTGAATGCGAGAAATACAATTTTAATTTTATTCGTTAAACGACGGAACACACTTTGCTGAAGACAACCCGCAATGTTCCAAACAACCCACATGTACTTTTTTTTAAATATTTCGAAATTAACGAAGTTTGAAGTGCAAGCATAAGATTAACACCAAAAAATGTACGTCTTCACTCAAAACTCCCGGTTTTCTGCAAAAATTATAGACATTTTCATTCGATTGCACCAATTAGCTGAGACAATTGGCTTCCTCACTTTGACATCAAGTCTCAAATCAGCAGCTTTTAGGTAGTACCAAAACCAAAGACCTTTTTTTTGCTACAAACTAGCCGACTTTTTGCGCAATCAGATTCTTAAAACACATTTAAAAAATAATTAGTTTGGTCCTAGTATTAACTTGAATATCAGAAAAGCATGGAAATGACAAAGAATGAAAAAAGAGAAAAATTATTTCAAATACAAGAAATGACAGAAAGTTTAATTTAATCCAAAAGATAAAATATACATTCACAGTCGTCATTAATTTAAAACAAAAGCCATACTAAAATATACATACTAAAATGCAAATGACAAACATATTAAAATCATAGGATCACAGGTGATGAGACAGGACAATCATGTTCGGGAAAAGACTAGAATTTATTGTTTAGAGATTTAAATTTTACTTACATGTATGGCTGTTTCTACCTTCACATTTGGCCAATCATTGAAAAATCCTTAATTTGTTCAATATCGAGCGAGATAATAAAAAACTGTTTATAATATTTGGCATTTTTTTTTGCATTCTGAGAATATCACTTGGCCTGCATTTCTTCAATATAGCAGTTGTTCATAGTAGTAGTAGTAAACATCTTTATTTCCCTATTTCTAAAAAAGGCTATCGACCTATCGGTCTTTCTGCCCTTGTTCAATACATGCAGTCTTAATCTAAATAAAAAACAAATATGAAAATTCTCTTATTCTAGGTTAACAATACTATTAAATAAATAAGACTTCCGTGGCCAGCAAGACAGAAATCCACTTTTATTGTCCACTAGTTCAGTTGCGTTTGTAAGTGTTCGAGTGCGTTATGTACGGGACACGGCCGCGGATTGTCTGGTTGAACTTGTAAGGACACAGGGGATCAGTCTGGGCCGTTGTAGGGGTGGTTGTCCCTTGTG
>JAJTJO010000070.1:0-147500 GCA_024550625.1 Dendroctonus valens
TTTTCAATCGATTAAAAGCGCAAATTCTAGATCAATTGATCATTAGCTACGTTTCGTTTTGTCCTGATGTCCTGAGGTACCGTACCTTTGTACCCTTCCCTGATGATGAATTAAGCACAGAACAAAATGTACCTAAGAAAGCAGCAATTGGTGTATAATTTAGGTTGCAATTGAGTGAAACCCCAGGAATTTTAAACCGCGAATGAAACTAAAGTTACATTCAATTGAAAGTGTAGGACACAACAACTGATGACGGTTGTAAGCAGAGAAACCATAACGTTGGCGCGGATTTGCCAAATAAATAACAAATGTCCGGCCAAACGCATGACATAATGGGAACTTTATCGTTTCAACTTTTTGTCAGCAGTTTGGTAAGTTCGGAAACGTTTCTGTTACCCTCCTTTCAACCATCATCAGCTGTTCCAGCTAGTATTCGAACTAATGTTGAAAATGTGATTTTCCTGAATTTTTTCCAGTTTTCCATCAAATAAAAGAACATTTTTTTACATTGATTGAAGTCACTAGCTACGTTTCGGTGTGTCTTTCCTGATGATAAAAAAAACCGAAACGTTGCTGAGAATTAACCGAAAATGTAATAGACAGTGTTGAACACACAGATTAAAAGAAATTTACCGTTTGTTCAACGGTTTTTCCTGCAGTTTGGTAAGTTCGCCACTACAGCCAACTTTAAACGTTGTTGAGAGTGCAATTTAGTGCTTGTTTCTCGATTTAAAACCGAAATTGTGACAACTAAAATTGCCGGGTATAACCCTGATGATGGCTGAAAGTAGAGTAAACGAAAAGTCGCGATGCAGCTGCAGGCGCACAAAAGCATTTAGACAATTGTACGAACTAAAGCGAGCTTCGCGATTTTCTGAATTGAGTTTGGTTCAGGTTAGCGCTAACAAAACGATTATTTAGTCGTAAAAAAGCCTGTTTTGCTCCAATTTCCTACTGCAAAACATGCAAAAATAAATTACATTTAATTGCCAAAGAGTATAAACACCAAAGGATAACTTGAGTTAAAACTCCTCCGGATCTGTTACGCAACTGATTTTCTCCAGCTTAAGAGCCCCAAACCACTAAATTCCTCAACACTCATCGAACAAGACAACGCTGAAGCTTAAATTAACATCTCAATACCAATAACATTGCACATAAATTTAGTATAAAGCAGCTGAAGCTTCGAGACATGTCCGCATTGAAGGGTCCTCAACCAGTCTCCTCTCATGGTAGGAGAACAAACCGCTTTTCAACCCTCCCTGTATCTAGCGGCCGATTTAACAAAAACATTATCAATCAACGATACAATACAAACATAAAAATCCGTCTCACCCCTCCGGGCACATTAGGGCCACTATGCTAAAAACTCTTTTGAAATCCTAGGAGTAAAAGCTAAAGGCTTTTGTTCTTTTTAGAGAAACTACCACTTATTCATAAGGGTGCGCCATAGAGAACAATTTACGAGTGTTAGTCGCGATGCCCGCTCCGGATTGGCCAATGTAGGCCCCACCCAACGGATCCGTGCTCCGATTGGTGGCAACGAGAGGTCTCGAAAAGAGCCCTTCAAACAAGGGTGCTCTTCAGTACCTCTCGATGTTCAATGTATTCGCGTGTCGCTCCTTTTGAATCCTCGAAATCAAGTCCGGTTTACGACAACCTGCTTTTTATCGGCTGTCGATACTCTCAACCGGCCGCAGCGTTTTTTCATCAAAAACTCTTTGTGGATATTTTGGGGGGGTTTATCGGACAATTTTCGTAATTTTGGAAACAGTGGCGGACAAAAGTGAAAGTGGGTCGCCTCGGGCGGCTGATTGTGACACGAAAATGCCGGAACCATCAGCTAGGGATATTAAAACAGTGCCATCGTTGCCCCCTAATCCGGCTGTTCCAGCCTTAATAGGCTGGCCGCCCATTTTTCTTCCATGGGCTCCTTATTTCCCAACCCTTGGTGCTCCACTGCCATAAAAAACGCTCTACCAAGGTATGCATACTTATACTTTTGCTTTTACAGCCGATTTTTGTCCTTGAATGTGCCAAAAAATCCGTAAAATAATGAATCCAGTTCAAATTGTGTCTATTGTGTTCTGAAAGAACCTGATGAATTGCGGAAATTCTATTGCAACCGAGTGGCCTAAACCGATTTGATTTTGCCTCCGCCAAAGGAACCCGGGGAGCCCATTGTACTCTCAATAGGACTCTTGACTTTTTCATTATCCTCTCGGCCGGTCATTTTGAAAATATTGGGGTAAGTCCGGAAGGACATTTTAGGCCCACCAGGTTTCGGCAATGTAGACTGTATTCCATTAGAAGTCGCACCATATTGAAGAGAAAAAGCTGACTACTTGAAACCTGAAGCACTTGAGCGCCTGGAATCGAGCACTCAAAAAATTAAATCACATTTCCACATACACGTGGGTTTGTTTCTTAATTGATTAGCAGTTTTATCTACAGTGGAACGCTTGTAAATACCAACTGGTGAATTAACAGAACAACACTGTAATAATCAATGAGGTTTCGATCGATTAAAATGCGTTTTTTCGCAATTTATTGTTCAACAATTCCATCCGGATTAAAAAAAAGAATGCACATAAAGTGGAACTTTTTAGTCAGCATATTGGCGTATAACCGGCGAAATGTGGCTTATAGGCCTACCGCTCCCCATGTCATTTTGTGCGTTTGGGCCTACTATGCGGCTGTTGTTAATTGGCCGTCATTTTTCGATGGCGCTTTCGAAAAAAAAATCATCAATCTTCTAATGTTCCCTGTTAAGTGGTCTATCTTAAGCTCACTTTCCTTTAACCTTTCTGTGAATTGTTCTCTATACAGTTTAGAGGACATTTAGCGATTAGGAACCTGTGGTGCGTGTTAACGACCCCTAGAAGGTTCTTTTCTTAAGGACCGGTGGTGAAAACCTTTGTGGAGTAGCCCTTCATACCACTAAAAAATTAGGTTTCCGAAAGTCAAAAATCTTTGTTTGAAATTGCTTAACTCTTTGCCGCCCTCATGGAACGCTTCAGGTAGCATTTGATGGGTTTCCGACAGTGAAATAACTTGAAAGAACCATTGAGCATTATAATGGTTAAAAGAAACGACGGAATTCGCCCTTTTCCAAGTCTTTTAGTGTCTTGTTCTGATTCAACAGAAACGTGCCGCATATCTAGAAACTTTCCATTTGGACGCCAATTAAAACCTGTCGTTATCATTTGAATCGAACACAGTTTAAACACATTAAGAAATCATTGTTTTGTTGTGTGTGCGAAACGATAACAATTTATCTAGAAAATTGTTCTAAATCAATGACGTCAATGACGCGTCATGCGAAAAATTCGCGCAAATGTCGTTGGATTTTTAGCAAAAATTTCCATTGAAAACTGGTTTGGTTCCAGACTATTGGACAGCATAAAAATGTCAAATTCCATGAGCAACCAACGACAGCCGGCCAGTTTTGCCATCAGCGATATTCTGGAATTGGATCGCCAAAACAATCCACATTCGGAACTGGATCCCAGCATTGCGGACAGCCTGTATACAACCACCGATTTGTCTTATATGCCCAAGACATTGGGCCCAATTACCCGACCATGGTGAGTTCAACGATTGAAATTTCAAATTCCAACAGGAAAAAAAACATCAAAAGACAACACCCAACACCAAAGTGTACTTTAAATAGACGTTAGTTACACCTGTTTAATTGAGATAATTTTCGCTCTATAAGCCTAGAAATTTGGCACATTTTGAAAAAACTTGGCACTTTTAGTAGGAGAGTCTTATTTAACTCGAAAATTTCCGCGGTTTTTCACCCATGGACAAGCGAAGCGAAATAGACACGGGCGTATTGGACATTCCTATTTTCAAAATTCCTGATTAAGAAAACAAAAAGCTGAAAAATTGCTCATTTTCCTGTTTAATAGAGAATCTCTTGCTCTATCAGCACTGAAAATTTCACTGATTTCGCGGATTTCCTCTGATTTCTCTCGCATTGAAACAAAATCTTGAAATAGACACAAGCAGAGTGAAACTTTATTTTCAAAAAATCCTGAGGTGAAACCTGGAAAAACTCAAACCCTAACTTTTAGACGAGTTAATAGAGAAAACTTGGCGCTTTAAAGTAGGAGAGTCTCATTTAACTCGAAAATTTCCGCGAATTTTCACACTTTGACAAGCGAAGCTGCAATTAGACACGAGCGTATTGGACATTCCATTTTCAAAAATTTCGTATAAAGAAAACAAAAAAGGTGAAAAATTGCGTATTATCCTGTTTAATAGAGAATACCTTGGTCTATCAGCTCTAAAAATTTCGCTGATTTCCCGATTTCCTCTAATTTCTCTCGCATTGAAACAAAATCTTGAAATAGACACAAGCAGAGTGTAAAGTTTATTTTCAAAAAATCCTAAGTCGGAAACTGGAAAAAGTCAAACCCTGATTTTTGAGCTAGTTAATAGAGAAAACTTGGCGCTTTAAAGTAGAAAAGTCTCATTTATCTCAAAAATTTCCTTGATTTTCTACACAGCGACCAGCAAGGGTGCAATCAGATACGAGCGCATTGGACATTCCATTTTCAAAAATTCCTGATTAAGAAAACAAAAAAGCAGAAAAATTGCTTATTTTTCCAATTAATAGAGAATATTTGGATCTAAAAACCCCAAAAATTTCGCTAATTTCGCGATTTCCTCTGATTTCTCTCATTGAAACAAAATCTTCAAATAAACACAAGCAGAGTGAAACTTTATTTTCAAAAAATCCTGAGGTGAAACCTGGAAAAACTCAAACCCTAACTTTTAGACTAGTTAATAGAGAAAACTTGGCGCTTTAAAGTTGGAGAGTCTCATTTAACTCGAAAATTTCCGTGATTTTTACACTTCGACAAGCGAAGCTGCAATCAGACACGAGCGTATTGGACATTCCATTTTCAAAAATTTCGTATTAAGAAAACACAAAAGCTCAAAAATTGCTTATTATCCTGTTTAATAGAGAATACCTTGGTCTATCAGCTCTAAAAATTTCGCTGATTTCGCGATTTCCTGTAATTTCTCTCGCATGAAACAAAATCTTGAAATAGACATAAGCAGAGTGTAAACTTTATTTTCAAAAATCCCAAGTCGAAAACTGGAAAAAGTCAAACCCTGATTTTTGGGCTAGTTAATAGAGAAAACTTCGCGCTTTAAAGTAGAAAAGTTTCATTTATCTCAAAAATTTCCTCGATTTTCTACACATCGACAAGCAAAGGTGCAATCAGACACGAGCGCATTGGACATTGCATTTTCAAAAATTCCTGATTAAGAAAACAAAAAAGCAGAAAAATTGCTTATTTTTTCAATTAATAGAGAATATTTGGATCTATAAGCTCTAAAAATTCGCTAATTTCGCGATTTCCTCTGATTTCTCTCATTGAAACAAAATCTTCAAATAAACACAAGCAGAGTGAAACTTTATTTTCAAAAAATCCTGAGGTGAAACCTGGAAAAACTCAAACCCTAACTTTTAGACTAGTTAATAGAGAAAACTTGGCGCTTTAAAGTAGGAGAGTCTCATTTAACTCGAAAATTTCCGCGATTTTTCACACTTCGACAAGCGAAGCTGCAATTAGACACGAGCGTAGAAAAGTCTCATTTATCTCAAGAATTTCCTCGATTTTCTGCACATCGACAAGCAAAGGTGCAATCAGACACGAGCGCATTGGACATTCCATTTTCAAAAATTCCTGACTAAGAAAACAAAAAAGCAGAAAAATTGTTTATTATTCTCTTTAATAGAGAATATTTGGATCTATAAGCTCTGAAAATTTAGCTGATTTCGCGATTTCCTCTGATTTCTCTCATTGAAACAAAATCTTCAAATAGACACAAGCAGAGTGAAACTTTATTTTCGAAAATTCCTGAGTTGAAACCTGGAAAAACTCAAACCCTAACTTTTAGACTAGTTAATAGAGAAAACTTGGCGCTTTAAAGTAGGAGAGTCTCATTTAACTCGAAAATTTCCGCGATTTTTCACACTTCGACAAGCGAAGCTGCAATTAGACACGAGCGTATTGGACATTCCATTTTCAAAAATTCCGTATAAAAAAACAAAAAAGCTGAAAAATTGCTTATTATCCTGTTTAATAAAGAATACCTTGGTCTATCAGCTCTAAAAATTTCGCTGATTTCGCGATTTGCTGTAATTTCTCTCGCATTGAAACAAAATCTTGAAATAGACACAAGCAGAGTGTAAACTTTATTTTCAAAAAATCTAAGTATGAAACTGGAAAAAGTCAAACCCTTATTTTGGGCTAGTTAATAGAGAAAACTTGGCGCTTTAAAGTAGAAAAGTCTCATTTATCTCAAAAATTTCCTCGATTTTCTACACATCGACAATCAAAGGTGCAATCAGACACGAGCGCATTGGACATTGCATTTTCAAAAATTCCTGATCAAGGAAAGAAAAAAAGCAGAAAAATTGCTTATTTTTCCAATTAATAGAGAATATTTGGATCTATAAGCTCTAAAAATTTCGCTAATTTTGCGATTTCCTATGATTTCTCTCATTGAAACAAAATCTTCAAATAGACACAAGCAGAGTGAAACTTTATTTTCAAAAAATCCTGAGGTGAAACCTGGAAAAACTCAAACCCTAACTTTTTAGACTAGTTAATAGAGAAAACTTGGCGCTTTAAAGTAGGAGGAGTCTCATTTAACTCGAAAGTTTCCGCGAATTTTCACACTTTGACAAGCGAAGCTGCAATTAGACACGAGCGTATTGGACATTCCATTTTCAAAAATTTCGTATAAAGAAAACAAAAAAGGTGAAAAATTGCGTATTATCCTGTTTAATAGAGAATACCTTGGTCTATCAGCTCTAAAAATTTCGCTGATTTCGCGATTTCCTCTAATTTCTCTCGCATTGAAACAAAATCTTGAAATAGACACAAGCAGAGTGTAAACTTTATTTTCAAAAAATCCTAAGTCGGAAACTGCAAAAAGTCAAACCCTGATTTTTGTACTAGTTAATAGAAAAAACTTGGCGCTTTAAAGTAGAAAAGTCTCATTTATCTCAAAAAATTCCTCGATTTTCTACACATCGACAAGCAAAGGTGTAATCAGACACGAGAGCATTGGACATTGCATTTTCAAAAATTGCTGATTAAGAAAACAAAAAAGCAGAAAAATTGCTTATTATTCCCTTTAATAGAGAATATTTGGATCTATAAGCTCTAAAAATTTCGCTAATTTGGCGATTTCCTATGATTTCTCTCATTGAAACAAAATCTTCAAATAAACACAAGCAGAGTGAAACTTTATTTTCAAAAAATCCTGAGGTGAAACCTGGAAAAACTCAAACTCTAACTTTTAGACTAGTTAATAGAGAAAACTTGGAGCTTTAAAGTAGGAGAGTCTCATTTAATTCACAAATTTCCGCGATGTTTCACACTTCGACAAGCGAAGCTGCAATTAGACACGAGCGTATTGGAGATTCCATTTTCAAAAATTCCGTATTAAGAAACCAAAAAAGCTAAAAAATTGCTTATTATGCCTTTCAATAGAGAATATTTCAATTTATAAGCACTGAAAATTTCACTTATTTCGCGATTTTATCCGATTTCTCTCGCGTTAAAACAAAATCATACTGCAAACTTCATTTTAAGGCAACCCTTAAAGGAGGTTTCACCTTTCGACTCACCGATGTTCCTCCCCAAATTGCCGCAACTGATTTCAATTGAAACGGGGTGTAAAAGCCGCTTTCCCAGCGCAATTACACAGCGCTCAAAAAGACATTAAGGGTGGAAATATCGGGGGTTTTGCTAAAGCGATCGCATGAGCTTGTGGAGGTCTAAACAACCATATGGAAGCTTCCTCGAAGCAAAGGGTGAATGCCGAACTTCCAATTGAAAATCGAGATGTTCTCTAAAGGCAAATTAAACAAGCTCGAAAATCAGCTAATTGCGTCAACCATCCAGGTTTATAAAACGTCTTTATTAAGTCTCTTGATTTATTTCGGAAACAACTAAACAATCGCCGGGGAGCGTTTAATAAATTCCTCTTTAGGGGTGTAAACCAGGGGTTGGTCCATAAAATACTGTCACTTAAGGGTAGTTAGGCGAATAAGGGCGTGACAAAACGAAAAACAGCTGGTAAGGGAAATGCAATCCCTCACACCAGGCAGATGCGATTTGTCGCCCGATTGTGAGCGATTTTTAAATGGCAGTTTGATGCAATGATCGAAATGGCTTGTTCGCAGGACTGCCACCCATTCATCATGTTCATCAGCAGCAGCATTTGCTGCCCCCCTTTGCACAATCCTCCTCAAGTGTCGCCTGACAGTACCAGTCCTCCAATATCCGATCGATCCAGCGTGGAACCATCCAGTTTGACAGACCCTTCGACTCCGATGGGGGGACCTCCACTCACAGCCCTCCAAAGCGACAATTCGGCGCCCAGCAATGGAGGATTGAGTGAGGCTGAGGACGGAGATGGGGAGCATGATGATGACGATTGTGGCAAGGACGACGACCGAGACCAGGTGAGATTTTTTGAAGAATCAACAATTTTCCTGAAGAGACTTATGGGCGGTTTTTGTTGCTAAAGCAATCGGGGGGGACACAAGAAGAGGAAACGGCGAGTTCTTTTCTCCAAGGCACAAACCTACGAATTGGAGCGACGCTTCAGACAGCAAAAGTACCTGAGCGCCCCGGAACGCGAACATTTGGCCTCCATCATCAGGCTCACGCCGACGCAAGTGAAAATTTGGTTCCAAAATCACAGGTAATTTAACACTTAGTTGATTGATTAAGCGAAAGACAACATCCCGAATCCACATAATATTGTGCCGGCTTAACAGAATCTAGGAGTATCAATCAAATCGAGAGGGATTAGAGTTAAGTTGGTGAAAATAACTTGATGTTGTATTATCACAACACCGATAACGGCAAGTAAAAATTGTGTGTGTCTAAAGATTTGTTTGGATATTATCAATCATCTCTTTGAAGCCTCCTTTTAATGGCTGGAAGACCAGCGAATGTTGCAATTTACTGGGTACTTGCCTGGTGCGTTTGAATTTTTGAATAAAAAAATGTAATTTGCTCAACACGCATATCAATCATGATTGCTGTGTACTTTAAACTCCGATAAGCAAACTCGCATAAACAAACCTAGCTGATCTCCTAATTATTGGTTTCGGCCAATTAGAACTTTTTAAATCACGTGTTGATTAGATAATAAAAAAAACATTGCTGTTGACAATGGAACTGTAGGCGGAAGTTGACAATGTGAATGTAGGCAAAGCTGGAAAAGTGGAGACGATTTTCGGGACCGATTTGCAAAATCTTCTCTTTTTCAATGCATTAACAGTCGCTTCTTTATTAATTTATATCTTCATAACTTCGAAGATCCAGAAGAAGCAAATGACTCTCCAACGCGTTAACAATTTTTTGCTTCTTTTTTTTTGCACATAAAGAACTGCAAATTCAGAACGCAAAAGAGGACTTTTTCATGGTGTTAAATTGGGCTCTTCAACCGTTTCTTTCTTCCGCTTATTTCAGATACAAGACCAAACGAGCCCAACACGAAAAAGGAATGCACGACCAGCAAACCAACAACCCCATGCCATCTCCCCGAAGGGTGGCTGTTCCAGTTTTGGTGCGCGATGGTAAGCCGTGCATGGGGGGAGGCCCTAAACCCCAGGACAATTTGCAGATATCCGCCAGTCATTTGGGCCCCTTGATGGGGGCCCACATGCCGCCCCATTCGGTTCTGTATGGGCAACCGCGATGGCATTGGTAATAGATTTAGTTCCTATTTTTTTTTTGTACATTTTGTCGATAGTTTGAGCGGCGCAGTGTAAGCGGGGTAAGTACAAATGTGGCTTCATTCGGCCAAAGACAACTTTTTCAGTTACGCACACTAAACACCAGCAACGTGAAAATACGGATTTTTTTGTTGTTGCCAAGTGCCTTCCAAGCCCGTGATTGAGTCTAGGTAAATACCGTTATCACGCTAAGAAATTTATTAATTAGAAATATCGAAAGATAACATTTCGATTGTATGGAAGGTACTTTGGTTTCGACAAGATAAACCGATTTTCGTTTGGTTTGATTGAAATGACGTGGGCGTTTTTTCTAAACTTGTTTGCCTTTACGAAAAACATGACATTTTAAAATCAACAGATTTTCGAGAGCGATAAGCAGCTACAATTGACTGATTCTTCAGTTTCGTTTCTTACCAACTTAAGTCGATGTTTACGTACTTGTCAATGTTGTTTTATTTGGGAGAATGTTTTCGCATCAATTCTAGTCATAATTTTAGTGCAAAAGCCGCAAATGTGCACGGTGTCCCGTGACTCGATGGCCATTAGGCCGGACCTTAATTTTTTCTTCGTCGGGGCTTTCTCCCCGTGAAAATCTCTTCTAAAAACTCTGCCCAAAAAGTACCTGGACTCCTAAAATTGGAGAAACGTGTTCATTTGCTTATCCTTCTAAAAACCAGTAAACATTTCGGGTTTTCATTTTTGAGGCTATTTTTTCTTATTCTGTATTTTGCGCTGCTGAACCGAATGGTGCCGGTATGGATAAAAAAAAGAGAAAACTTCGAGTTTTTCGAGGAAACAGCACTTTATTTAAGCCCCAACCGTTCAGATTTTTATTTGTAAAACTAAGAGGTTAAAGAAACTTAAAAGGCACATGACCATTCCATAAGCTGAAGCCACTCGGTTCGGTCGCAAAAAAAATTGAAGAAGTGAAGAAATTGAAGAAGCAAAAACACCAACTTCTTCATTGCAATATGATCGAAAAACGTTCAAGTCGCCCGTAAAAAGCCCATAAAAAATTCTTAAAGCGCACTTATGAAGGCACACACTTAGACAAACATAACGAGAATCGAACAAAACGAAAAAAACTCTTCCAAAATATCGTCATTTGTGATCAACAAATAATCAGATTGAATCAAAATCACTTCGTTTCCAAGAGAAAATCACGGAAAATCTAATGAGAAGCGAACGGAACTGTTGATTTGCGTTCAAGGAAAAATCTTCTTGAAAGTCGACGTCCGAAAAGGAACTCAAACTATAAAATAGAAGAAACCATTGAGCTTAATGCAAATCTGTAGTGATTTTGAGCATGGAATGTCTTCTAAATGAGGAAAAATACAGTTGAATATGAAAGAAGCAAAGCGTTGAAAATGAAGAAGACTTTTTGCGATTTGAAAAATGCCAATTTGTTCCAAAAATGTTCAAATCGTTTGTAAAAACCCTTACGAAAAATCATAAAGCATACGAACATAACACACGTTGATGAGAAGAAAAATTACCAAAAAAACTGCTGCGTTTCCAAGCCGAAATCGAAGAAAATTAACGAAAATCGAACGACACGAACTGAAGAAAAAGTCTTCCCGATAATCGACGAAAAAGGGAAGACTTTGAGAAACCACAAGAAATGACAAAAGTGGACAAATGCAAAAATAATTTTAAAATTATTGATATAAAAAAATTGAACCAAAAAGAAGATCAACAAAAATAAAAATCGACTGAGGAAGAATCCAATAAAAAAACCCAGTCAAATTGTGGCAAATCGGTAGTGATTTTGGGAACGCCCTGGGCCCTGGACGTAGCAGGAAATGTTTTCTAAATGGGAAAAATGCAGTTGAAACCTAAAAATGTAGACACAAAAAGCGGCGCAGCAGCTCAAAACGCATGAAAAAAACTATAATTTAAAACAAAATTGAGCTATTATGGTCGCTACAGGCCAGTTTATTGTCTTGTTTTCACTCATTTTTCGAGTTTCCCCAGGATTTTTGCTTCCGATTTTTTAACAATACTGTTGGAACCGATTCAGCAGCTCAAAATATGTAAAAAAATTAAAACTCGAATTTCAGACTGGTTTGCAGAAAAATAAACAAATCAACACGTTTTCCCCATGTAAAATCAATACCAAAGTGGTTTGAGGCACGTGAAAATTCGAAATTCCTTTTTGCGAAGAGTTTTGAGTCCCGAAGAAAGTCCCCGAAAAAAAGTTAAGGTCCGTCCAAAGCGTTCTGTGTGGATTTTTGAGAAAACACAGTTTTTCTCAAACCAAACACATTTTTGAGTAAAATGGCCCAAGGATGGGCTTTCAGTGGTGGCCATTGAGGCGCTGGACAGTCTGTATTTTGAGATTTTATACTGTAAAGCGTCGTTTCCCCAACAAAGCCCTTGGGAAACTTTTATTGTTTTGTACATATTTGGTTCCTCGGTGATACGATTTGAGGCAAATTGATGGTAGCTGTGTGTATCAACCTGTATAGTGTATATAGTAGGCATAGATATCGATACAAGCAACTGCTAGATTTCATTGTTTTCTCGTATCAATATACTGTTATGGGGGAGGGCAAAACTATTACTCTAAACCTAAGGGATTATGTTTTTGTAATAGGTGATATTTATTAAATACTATTAACGCTGAACGCAGCCGAACTTGTTTCATTTATTTCCCCCCTTTTGTTAATCAATCCATTAATCAGCCGTTCGATTGAACTGATCATGTTCTAATTGCGGTCTGGCTTTCGGTTTGACACGGTCATTACCGGTTTCCATGCATTTTCCTGGATGCCTGACGCGCTTTTCCTGCCCCTCAGGATCGATGCGGTCACGCCCATCCGTTTTCCCCGCAATGTTTATTATACCTGGCATTTAGGGTGGCAGTCAATTCGACCCGATACTACCCACTTTCCATTAACTCTTGAGCTGTGGATGATGTTTGCCCGAGGTGCGAACGAAACGTCAACAGCAAACTGTTGTCGGGATGATTACGAAAAGACATTGAGGACAGTTTCATCATCACCGTTATTACATAAACCTTTACACGATTAAATCGATGGCGGCCGCCACAGAAATAGCCAGATAACGTAAAATTAAACCACACATTTCGTTTATTTTGCCTTTATCTGGAAAACTGATTAACTAAATCAATAAGAATGATTACCTATTATATTTTATTATGACTATATACAGGTAGCGATAATGCGAGCAAACAGAAGATAAAAGTTCAACATTTACTATGCTGCCTTTACCAGGCCTGATTTTCCTTTATCGGTGATCGATGGGGGACAGGTTTGCACTGTTTAGAGGCTGCGCCCTTTGTGGTTGGTAAAAAATAAATTTGGTCCAACGCGGCCCGCTTAAGAAATCGCCTGCTTTTGCTTTAGGGAGCCTCGAAAGCGCTTAAGCCCATAGATAAACGGTTATCTAGCCGATCTAATGCGCAAGGTAAATTCGCCACTTGAAAATAATTTATTAGGTATCACACTACAAATAAATTAATAAAGTAACTGAATTTATGGCCCACTTGTAACCGATTTTTACGATGCACTTGTAACTTTATTACGTGCATTAGGGACTTTGCCCAAAAAAATCAAAATGCGTAAAACTATGGGTTTTTGGTGATGCCACTCGCAAGAACCAGGTGGATTTAGCTTGCAAAAGACACGTTCTTTGCCTCTACAGCTCTTATAAAAACAGCCAAAGGGGAGACTTGTGATTGTGCCACTTGCAAGCCACACCGATCAACGGATAGTTGGAAAGTGCTTTGGAGTGTTTCGTAGACGAGTTCCACTACCGATTCTGGAACTAGTGGATTTATAAATATTGGATTAATAGAAGAGTCGATCAACTTCAGAATGGAGTGGCTGGTAGAACACAGACACTCAGTTCAAGAGGACTGTTAAATGTAGTCGATTTTTGTGCACTCGACACGCGTTGTTCCGGCTGGGATAGAAATTAGATTGCAATTTATTGGTTGATTAAGTTAATTAATTTATTGCCATTCCACTCATCCACGCTTGAAGTGATTAAATCTTTTATGGCTTGTTTGGGTTTGGATAAGCCGGCAGCAAGAGTGATTTACCCCCAGATTAAGCAGATGCATTGCTACAAAAATTAGTTACTGAAAATCCGGCCAAAAGCACTCGACTTTTAAATACTGCACCAGGCGTAACTCAGAGATGGGTAACTCAGTGAATATTTAAGAGCCGGCGCAGTGCCGGCGCAATGGCTTGGTGCGCCAACCCAACGCACCGGCGCAGTTTATGTTGCAGTAAACTCAAATATCTCTGGACTCTCAACGATGAGGGAAACGGTGAGAAAGCTATTTAAACTGGGATAAACGAAACGAGGCCTTCTGGGGATGAATACAAAACATCCCAGACCACGTCTGGCAACGCCATAAGAAAAGCACAATGGGGCTTCATGGAGGAAAGAATGCAAGGATGTCGAAGATGCTCCGAGCTACGCTAGACTCCATAAGGCACTTTCAAAAGAACCACAGCAAAAACTGGGCTCCCTGATGAAATCACAGGGAGGATATACAACAACAGAAGAGGAAACACTGGAGCTTATGCTCAAGACTCACTTTCCTACTACTGGGAACAGTAAGAGAACAGGAGATACCGGTGGTTTTCGGGGTGCAACAGCGGACACCCAAAGAACACTGGACTCTTGCCTCAAGCATTGGCAAAGGCACTTGAATCGTACACAATCAGGTCACAATGTGTGCTAGATTGTGTAAAAGAACTTACGACCCTGGCTGGGAACCCAAACAGAGTAAAACTCACTTGGGCAACTGGAACAAACAGGAGCAAAGGAAACGAGATTGCTGCGGAACTTGCTAAGGCCGGGGCTGAGCAACCACTGACCAACCAAGAACCTGCTTGTGGTATATCTCATGCCCAAGTTAGGGCGGGAGTTGGGCAATGGATGTTGGAAGAACATAGGGCAGTTGGTGGGACCTCCACGACCAGTGCATAAAAACGAACTGCTAGATCTCAGCAGGCAAAAAATAAGGAGGATAGTGGCCTTTTTAACAGGACACGCCACCTGCAAAAAACACCTCTTCATGATGGGACCGAGCGATCAACCGACCCGCAGGGGGTGCGAATTAGAGGACGAAACTACTCTACGTATTATGTGTCAGTGCACGTCATATGCAACAAGTAGACGAAGACTCCTTGGAGAGGATGAAGATCTACCAGACCAGGTCATGCGTACCCCTTCAAGATTCTTTTGGAATTCATTGAATACACAGGGATACTGAGGGAGTAAAATAAGAAGGAACAATAGGACAGAAATCACCACTTCGGAGGTGAGGAAGGGTTTTAGTGGGTAAACAGCTAAGCTGGAGTCCCACACAGCCCAGAGCGCCAGAACATCCGCTCTGGGTGTGCGTAGGAGAGCATTTCCCAAACCTCACCGAAAAAAAAATCATTTGTCAGAAGCTCATTTATTTATTACGCCGTACGCCAGACGATAAATCGATAAATGTGCTGTCGTATGCGTCGTGGGCTCACTCGACTCACAGAGCGGCAACAACTCCAAAGCGCAACTCAACCCAGTATTACTCATGCCTCAGTGTCCCCATTTTGCAGAATTTTTGTTTTTGGAAAGCTTGATTATGAGTCTTCAGGATGGAGAAGTTTCCAGGGGCTGCTTGCTCTGCTTTAGAATGCAGATTTATTTTTATGGAAGTTTGTCGGTGGAATTAGACGGGGTTTTACAGGCTCACGTACAGAAGCCTCTTAAAAATCAGAAAATGCTTGGATTTTTGCGAATTTTTCATTGACTGAAGCTCGATGATGCTTCTTTCTGATGCAGAAATTTCAAGGGGATCTTGGCTCTGTTTTCGAATGCAGATTTATTTTTATGGAAGTTTGTTGGCGAAATTAACCGCTTCTCTGAAAGCTCAAATTCAGAAGACTCTTAAAAATCGGAAAGTGTTTGGATTTTCTCAAATTTTTGTTTCAGTGAAGCTCTTTTATGCCTCTTTATAATGTAGAAATTTCAAGTAGCTGCTTATGCTGGTTTAGAGCGTAGAGTTGTTTTTATGGAAGTTTGTTGCTGCAATTAACCGTGGTTCTGCAGGCTCAAGTCCAGAAGCGTCTTGAAAATCGAAAAATGCTTGAATTTTGACAAATTTTTGTTTTCGTGTAGTCTGCCATTTGGAATGAAGTTAATGGTTGCAACCAGGGTTGGTGCTGCCACCTGTGAGTTGGTGGATGCAGTCCACAAAGATGCGGCGCAGTCAGGCGGGATGAGTTATAACTCATCAACTCACAGAGTGGCCACAACTCAAAAGCGCAACTCAACTCTATCGTTACAAAATTTCAAATTCCTAGCCCAAATGTTTTCAGACTAGCGGTAAAAAAACGAATTAATTTTACGACTTTGAACACCTTGTAATTCCAAAAATATCAAGTTTTGGAATGATGAATGAATCACCCTGTATAGGAGTAGCATCCAAGAATGTGTTTTGTGATATTCTTGCTTAGTTTGTTTTTTAATAATTTTTTTTTAAGCGAAGAAATTTTAAATTGAAACAGCCAAAAACTGTTACACTAAAAACTCAAAAACACATTTATCGCATTATGAGTTTACTGCATCATAAAATGCGTTGACGCGCTGTATTGACGCGACAAGCACAAAGTTTCGGTACTATTGCTTCAACACTTGAAAATCCACTGTGTTACCTACCAAAAAGCTTCATTTTTGTCCCTAAATGGACAAAAATGACAAAAAGATGGGGCTCAATAACGCTTCAAACAGAAACCAAATCGCTTGTTCCAAAGTTAGGGCAAATTTGGCCGTGTGACGTTGATTTTGTTAAGCAGTTTATTTCCAACTTTGTAAGAACTGTCATCCATTTAATTCATGAATCGCCGATCGATAGAAATCAATGTTGCTTCCAAACAAATCGGGGTTTAAGAATTGTCTTTGAATACTACTCAAAGCGATTACTTAATGGCGCAAAACCAGCTTCTGTCCATTATTCCAAAAATCATAATTCGCCGGCGTTATCAGCTTTCGACTCGACTTGGTCCATACTGGGTTTTATGATGAATGATTCTGCTGCGTCATGTCCAGGCCATTTAGTCCTTACTCGTCCTTATCGCTCAGATAGGATTGAGCTTTCGATCCACAGGCCGCGTGACCGCTCTTACCGTTTTCCACTTTATGATGTGTTTATTATTTGGGGGAACTTTTTCGACTTCACCTCGACTCAATCGCCAGCCCCAAACCATCATCCTGTCGTTTCCATTGCCACTGTTTTTATTCGCAATTCACCCCCCGCTGGCTGGCATCAGTCCAATCCCAACCAGGTGTTTGGCCTGGGGGTCAATTTGTAGTGTCTCAAACACAATCGAAGTCCTGCTGATTTTTCGAAATTTCTCATCTGCCCACACACGCCTATTCTTTTGGTTTGTATGCTGACTTTTATTCGCCCTTTAGTTACAGTTTGCATCCACCGGAAGTGGTCAGTTTCAACAGTAAATCATTCAATGGATCTTCATTTATTTCGACTGTCTGGTTTCGATTCAACACCATAAAGGGTTTTCCAACAGAAAAGTTCTTATAACTAACTTATGTCTGCAAATGCGTCGGTTTCAACATACAGGGTGAGGGATGGAATTATTAACTTCGGCAGCTTTTGAGGCTTAGATCGTTCACACTTTCAAACCTTTAAGGTCTAGTAGACCATTCTCTTGCATTTGTCCGGTATCTACCACCTTACTCGAGTTATTTGCAACTAATAAAACAAAAGACACTGCGATGCTCCAAAAGTGGCAATGGAGAAACCAAATAAAATTTCTGATTCATACACCCTGTAGCTCAGAAACCAATCTCACTGTCCACTGGTGAACTTTGCCACCAATTTTTTTTTAGTTTCACCCTGTATACTGATTTCTTCTTCCTTGGTAGTACATGCTTCCTTTTATAAGGAATATAATAAGGAAGGATAACAAAGTTTAACAATAAATAATAATTCCATCATTATGCCAGATCGGAAAAAATTGGATGAAGAAAGCCGGCTTTGTTTCCCGGTTTTTTGGCCGACCCCAACAATTTCGGGACACCCTGTATATTTCAGTCATTTTTAATAAGCTTGACTCGAGCTGCGTTCCCAGATTTCACTTTCGGCCCATTTTTAAACGGAAAAACTTAGGGCATTTGTTAAAAATTCTGTTTAAACCGGCTGGCGGGTTATGGAGAAACAGCCCCTTCTATACCGAGCCGCCAAAAGAGCGTTTGACCACCGAAAGTGGAGGAAAGTTTTTTTCTGCTGAAATTTTCAGATTCTTGCACTTACCCCTGGTTTGCTGGCTTGTTTATTCCAAGTCTTCTGGATGATTGAGGAAACTGCTAGGGCTTTACAAAACTCCAAATTTGTACTCAAGATTAGTCAGAAGAGGAAACCCTGGAGCTTATGATCAAGACTCACTTTCCTACTACTGGGAACAGTAAGAGAACAGGAGATACCGGTGGTTTTCGGGGTACAACAGCGGACACCGAAAGAACACTGGACTCTTGCCTCAAGCATTGGCAAAGGCACTTGAATCGTACACAATCAGGTCACAATGTGTGCTAGATTGTGTAAAAGAACTTATGACCCTGGCTGGGAACCCAAACAGAGAAAAACTCACTTAGGAAACTGGGACAAACAGGAGCAAAGGAAACGAGATTGCTGCGGAACTTGCTAAGGCCGGGGCTGAGCAACCACTGACCAACCAAGAACCTGCATGTGGTATATCTCATGCCCAAGTTAGGGCTTTGGATCTTGGAGGAACATAGAAACTACTGGGAGGAGACACCACGACTCCAAAAAGTGGCAATGGAGAAACCAAATAAAATTTACACATTTATCATACACCCTGTAGCTCAGAAACCAATCTCACTGTCCACTTATGAACTTTGCCACCAATTTTTTTTAAGTTTCACCCTGTATACCGATTTCTTCTCCCTTGGTAGTACATGCTTACAAGGATAACAAAGTTTAAGAATAAATAATAATTCCATCATTATGCCAGATCGGAAAAAATTGGATGAAGAAAGCCGGCTTTGTTTCCCGGTTTTTTGGCCGACCCCAACAATTTCGGGACACCCTGTATATTTCAGTCATTTTTAATAAGCTTGACTCGAGCTGCGTTCCCAGATTCCACCTTCGGCCCATTTTTAAACGGCAAAATTTAGGGCATTTGTTAAAAATTCTGTGTAAACCGGCTGGCGGGTTATGGAGAAACAGCCCCTTCTATACCGAGCCGCCAAAAGAGCGTTTGACCACCAAAAGTGGAGGAAAGTTTTTCTGCTGAAAGTTTCAGATTCTTGCACTTACCCCTGGTTTGCTGGCTTGTTTATTCCAAGTCTTCTGGATGATTGAGGAAACTGCTAGGGCTTTACAAAACTCCAAATTTGTACTCAAGATTAGTCAGAAGAGGAAACCCTGGAGCTTATGATCAAGACTCACTTTCCTACTACTGGGAACAGTAAGAGAACAGGAGATACCGGTGGTTTTCGGGGTACAACAGCGGACACCGAAAGAACACTGGACTCTTGTCTCAAGCATTGGCAAAGGCACTTGAATCGTACACAATCAGGTCACAATGTGTGCTAGATTGTGTAAAAGAACTTATGACCCTGGCTGGGAACCCAAACAGAGAAAAACTCACTTAGGAAACTGGGACAAACAGGAGCAAAGGAAACGAGATTGCTGCGGAACTTGCTAAGGCCGGGGCTGAGCAACCACTGACCAACCAAGAACCTGCATGTGGTATATCTCATGCCCAAGTTAGGGCTTTGGATCTTGGAGGAACATAGAAACTACTGGGAGGAGACACCACGACTCCAAAAAGTGGCAATGGAGAAACCAAATAAAATTTACACATTTATCATACACCCTGTAGCTCAGAAACCAATCTCACTGTCCACTTATGAACTTTGCCACCAATTTTTTTTAAGTTTCACCCTGTATACCGATTTCTTCTCCCTTGGTAGTACATGCTTACAAGGATAACAAAGTTTAAGAATAAATAATAATTCCATCATTATGCCAGATCGGAAAAAATTGGATGAAGAAAGCCGGCTTTGTTTCCCGGTTTTTTGGCCGACCCCAACAATTTCGGGACACCCTGTATATTTCAGTCATTTTTAATAAGCTTGACTCGAGCTGCGTTCCCAGATTTCACTTTCGGCCCATTTTTAAACGGAAAAATTTAGGGCATTTGTTAAAAATTCTGTTTAAACCGGCTGGCGGGTTATGGAGAAACAGCCCCTTCTATACCGAGCCGCCAAAAGAGCGTTTGACCACCGAAAGTGGAGGAAAGTTTTTTTCTGCTGAAAGTTTCAGATTCTTGCACTTACCCCTGGTTTGCTGGCTTGTTAATTCCAAGTCTTCTGGATGATTGAGGAAACTGCTAGGGCTTTACAAAACTCCAGATTTGTACTCAAGATTAGTCCTAGTTGAGCTCAACACACGCTACGTTTGCCACTTGCAAGTATTTAAGTTGCTTTTTTTTGATCTCCATGTATATTTAGTGGCATTCTTTTCGAATTCAGGCCGCTTCGTTTAAATTTCTTAAAAGTTTCCAGGACAGTTTCCCTGCTTGTGAAAGGAAAATTGCCTAGAGCGACTTGAAACACATGTGACGTTTAAACGTCAGAATAAACCCGACGGGAAAACCGGCGTTTTCTTTGAAAAAAACCCACTAGCGATGGGGAAAATAGCACAATACGCTCACGGAAGGATTAACTTGAAGAAAAGGCAACAATTTCCGGCTGGAAAATGGGAAAATCCCGGAATTTATGGAAACTTTACGGAGCAATTGTCACACGAGCTGACAAAGCGACTAAGAAACTAGTGACTGTTGGGATGAGTTGTCATGGTCACGAATGAGCTGGTTTACACCCAACGAGCTAGAGCCAATAACGGACTGGTTCAGGTGAAAATGAAAAACCCCAAAAATGGAAAACGCATTTAAAAAAAAATCCGTTCTAGAAAACCTGAAAATTCAACGAATTGGGGAAAAACTTGAAAATTTCCTCATAGAAAATTGATTAAGTGGATTTTTTTGGGGGAGCCATTAGTCATGTATCGTCGTCATTTCAACATGTTCATGAGCAATTGCAAACATTCAGCAACCTTTGAACATGTTGAATCGCATGTACCTGCTAGCAACATTTATTAAACTTGTGCCTTATCTGCGCTATTGACTTAAGAAATATTCGAAACAATCGATACGTCCATGTTATGGAAGATAAGTGTGCTGATCACATGTTGGAACTGGATCGAGATTCTCGATAAACAGAATTATTATCGAATATCCCATTTAGAGAAGCCTTGATCCAAAGCGGACGTTTATCTGATAATAAACCTATTAATTGATTGTGCAAAGTGTTCAGTATGGAGACATGATCAAAGAATCAAAGGAAATGGCAGGATTGCATTTTTTTTTTGAATGCAGAAAAGCAAAATCCGACATAAACCGCAGTGACAAAACCGTTCCTTCACGATTCCCTGGCCCGTTTATATCAAATGCTCCACAATGCTGTGTATACCGTAAACACGGATGTGTGAAAAGCCATTGTATCGCTCTAATAAGGTTATTTATGTTATATCGCCTCACAAAGGACGAAAAATTGCCCCCGTATAAAAGATTTAAACTGTTCTTTGTCGAGCCGGGCTTAAGCCAGGAGGATTGGGTTCGAATAGGCTCGGATAGTGTTGGGAATTAGTCTACCCATTAGGCTTGAATATGTCTTTATGCTGGTGTACGTAAACATTAGTTGGGTATTAGCTGTGGCGATTTATTTTGCTCGGTTTGATCGATTTCGCACTTCATGCACCCAAAAAACCTGCCACCTGAAGTTGGGCCACCCAGTATAAAAGGCACCTATCCTGCAACAAACTGAATGTGGAGTGTTTACATCGGGGGGCTCAAAACACCATCAACCTTTCAAAAATCTTTAATCAGTCATAACCATATAGCTTGAAGACGATGTGGGTTGGGATTGGGGGCAACCTTATACTCCAGAGTTGGAGGTGATCCAGTTTCTGAAGTAGGAAACCCTGGCGTAAGCAGTGGGGAGACCGACGGAGCACAACACTGATCCAAAGGAGACCACACCCACTTCAACTCCGTTGACCACCAAAGGACCACCAGAGTCTCCATTGCAGGCCCCAACACGACCAGTTCCAGATGTGCAGATGTGTTGGTCGGCAATGGAAGTTCCAAAGGTGTTCTGGCAGACTGCGTTGGTCAAAACTTGCAATTCCACGGTGTTCAACTCGTCGGCAATGGAGTTGCTCAGATCGCTGGTTCTACCTGGAATATGTCCAAATCTAGTCCATCTGGAAGGCGATTCAGTTTCACAAACCCACCCCATCCGGACAGAACGGCGGTCGATCCAGCAAAAGTTCCAGAACTGGCAGGAGCCAGACTAACGGCGGAAATACCAGCAGAGCCAACGGGGATACCAGCAGCCCTCAGAAGCGCGATATCAAACTGTAAAGTCTGGCGGTTCCAGTCTGCGTGCACCACACGGCCATCTGAAGCCAGGCGCACTTGTGTGGGTTCGTTTACGGTGGTTCTGGGGTTGTGGGCGCCCAAAATCAATTGCACACTTGTGGCTCTACAAGGACAGTTCAAAAATAATCACTTGGTAATATACTGGGTGTTTGTGAAATGTGTTAAGGTTTCTTAAGTTACCGCTAGGATTGCGCAAAAAGACATGAAATCTTGGATATTTTGGTGTAAAGTTTGGTCGATTTGAGGGAATTTGGGCTTGTTTTATTGGGCGTTTTATGGGCCTTTGGCCCATATTTTTTCTTCAGGTATTGGGTTTTAAACAAAAGAACTAGGGGGCGCTTTTTGCAACGACCGCAGGTTTTTGAGATAAAATCCGAGTTTAAAAGTGGCTAAACTCTAGTGAAACCCCCATTGCGATATATCCATTTGTTCTTAGTTTAATGCAAAAAAAAACATGTTTATTTGCACTTTCGCTGCCTTACAAAGATGTTTTTTTATTAAGTTTCGGTTAGTACTGGTGTTTCAGCTTGGGGGGCCCGCAAAATGTTCATGTTTTCGCTTCTATCTCTTCAGGGGTTGGGAATTTTTGACGAAACCCTAGTAGTAAAAGAGAGCTCTTGAGACGAACTATCGAAAAGGTCCTAAGCACTAGAGGGATACCTCCATTTATTTTTTAGTTACGGGGTGTTGTAGCTTCGAGAGCCGCAAAATCTTCACATTTTCGCTTCTATTTCTTCAGGGATCGGGAATTTCTGAAGTAACTCTACTAGTAAAAGAGAGCTTTCGAGACGGGCTATCGAAAAGGTCCTAAAGACTAATTGGATATCTCAAACTGTTTTTTAGATACGGGGTGTATTAGCTTCGAGAGCCCGCGAAATCTTCCATTTTCGCTTCTATTTCTTCAGGGATCGGGAACTGCTGAAGTAACCCTACTAGTAAAAGAGAGCCCTCGAGACGGGCTATCAAAAAGGTCCTAAGGACTAATTCGATATCTCAAACTGTTTTTTAGATACGGGGTGTTTTAGCTTAGATGGTCCGCGAAATTGTCACATTTTCACTTTGACTTCCTCAGTGGCTGGGAATTTCTGAAGAAACCCTACTAGTAAAAGACAGCCCTCGAGACGGGCTATCGAAAAGGTCATAGGGACTAAAGGGATATCTCCAACCGTTTTTTAGATACGGGGTGTTTTAACTTCGAGAACCCACGTTTAACTCGAAATTTTCACATTTTTGCTTCTATTTCTTCAGGGGTTGGGAATTTCTGAAGAAACCCTACTAGTAAAACAGAGCTCTCGAGAGGGGCTATCGAAAAGGTCGTAAGGACTAGAGGGATATCTCCAACTGTTTTTTAGGTTCGGAGTGTTTTAGCTTCTAGAACCCGCGACATCTTCACTTTTTGCTTCTATATCTTCAGGGATCGGGAATTTCTCAAGAAACCCGGCTGGTAAAAGAGAGCTCTCGAGAGGGGCTATCGAAAAGGTCCTAAGGACTAGAGGGATATCCCCAACCGTTTTTTAGATACGGAGTGTTTTAGCTTAGAGGGTCCGTGAAATTTTCACATTTCTGCTTCTATTTCTTGAGAGGTTGGGAATTTATAAAGAAAATGAGAATTTCAATTTCTCACAATTTCTCTCAGTTATAGTTTCCCAAATTTAGATGGCGGTAGATTCCTTGTATAATAAAATTTGAAACAAGTACAGCTGCACACTCAAGGTTTGTGAAAATATGACAAAAATGTCATTGCCACAAAAATCGCCCTCTAGTTTACTGATCCAATATCAAAAACTTTTGCAAAACATCCCTCTAAGAGACTGAAAAATCCTCTTTCAAACAAGCCCAAAAACAATCAAATCGGCCCAACAGCACAGGAGATAACTTTAGCTAATGAACAAGAAATAGAGTCAAATTCATTGGGTTCCTCCTGCTTAACTATGGCAGATACGAAAAAAGACCATCAAACAAAGCAATGCGCCTTAAGCCAAAGTTTCCGAAACATCCCTTTTCTTCTTCTACACCACCCCTACACCAGTTTCTATAAGTAGAGACTTTCGTCCGCCTCCTCAAGCCGTTATTTTGAGTCAATTAGGGAGTTACTTACGTGTCCACGCAGTGAGCAGCAGTGAGAACCCATTGGTTACTGATGATGGAGCCTCCGCAGAAACTGTTTCCGTTGATGATCAGAGCAGCCTGGTAGGGAAAAGCGCCTCGAGCAGCCACAGACCCGCCAATGATTCTGCTTCCAGATTGGGGAATTTCTGGGATTGGGCCAATGGGCTCTTTCACCAGAATGGCCGGCTTGATGTTGTCCCAATCGTATCCAAACTCCTGGAAGAATGCGACTTGATACACTCAACATCGAGGAGGAGAGTGGTGCTGGGACTTACCTCAAGAGTTTCCCCAGCGGCAAAAGCGCCCAGGGCACAAACTAAGGCAATAATGGCAATCTTCATTTTGGCACTCTTCGAAACCAGCTACCAAACTGAGGTTCTGGTTTGGATGTGCGATATTTATAGGAAATTTGGCGAATTTGGAGAATTTTCTTTGATGCCTTGTGACGGTTTAATTGATACTCATTATTGTTCTAAATCCATTTTGGCTTAAGCTTAATCGCTTCATACCGAACTGTAAGCCAGGTTGTCTTAACCAAAAATTCCTTAGATTGATTAAACAGTAATTATCGATCAATCTGCCGATATCGACGATGCATTTTAATCAGTCAGCGTCAAATGCTGATTATTTAATTTGTTTGTCGCCTGCTTAGGGGAAATTAATCATTTCCTGCAGTCATTAGCGCCCTCTTAAGCAGTGGATGCCCGATGGAAGCGCATTAATAACGCTGGTCATTAAGGCGGTTTGATGGCTGATTGATATTTCGGCTACCGGCCCAACCAGGCGATTTATCTCCGAAGGAGAAGAAAGAGCCTTAAACGAGCCATGAATAGTCGATATGACCATCATCAAAGCCTTTAAAGAGACGGCTTAAAAGTCAGTCGTTGGAAACTCATCAGCGCCCAACTTGATGATTACCAATTGACCACACAGAAGCCACTGAACGGCTTGGCAGGAATTGGGATTTTTCATGTAATCAGTCCTGTTCCGAATGGCCCCCTTTCGCTCCGGCCACTGGATGAGGGGGACCGAAAATCAGTCAAATCCTTTTATTGAAATTGAAATAATTTCCTGAATTCGTGAAGCAGCTTTATTCCGAATCGGTCAATGTAACGTAAAAAACATCCTCAGTTATACTGGTGGTGATTTATTCTTCGGTTCGGACAGATTCTCTGGTCTAGACAATCTGAAAGAGTGACCCTCTTGCGCTGCGGGGTTGTCGTGCTTTCCTATCGGGAAGAGGAAGAGTTTGGAAGGTCATTGCTGGCATTATTTAATAAGGGCTCTTAAGGGCATCCTTTCGAAAATACTGGATGTTGGAGTTCAATTAAAAAACATACAATTTTGTTCACAGAACCCCAAAAGGGTTGGTAATTTTGCAGATGACCATAGCTGTTGAGTGGTCATATTTCCTTTGATTGGGGGATTTTTTGGCCCTCCAGTGGCACGCTTTAATTTTGATTTTCTCGAAATTTAAGCGATGTACGAAGAAAACCCAAGTGAGCTTTTTTGTGTGGAATTGAACAAGGAATGAACGGGTAGAATTCGATTTTTGAAAAATGAGTGACGCATTATTTTATTTTTAAAAATCCAAAAGTTAGGTCTGTACGTGCGCCACTGGAGGACCAAAAAACGTATCATTCAATCGAAACATGCTCACTCGATTGCTATTGGCGCCTGCAAAATTTCATTCAAATATCTCAAGCGGATTCGGATTTATCCACAAATTTTGTACGTTTTTGAGGACGTAAAGGTCCTTTTTTATTAGAAGTTTTTATCGGAAAGTAATGACAGACGGCACAACAGACGCATTAAAGAATGTTTGGTATGAAAGTTGTGCCGAGCTCTTCGGGCACGACAGTGATTTTGAAGTAAAAAACACACTAAAGTTTAAAATTTCTCGCTTTTTGGATCCAGTCAGTGTCGTGACCGAAGGGTTCGGCACAACAGACGCATTGGTGTCAAAGTTATGCGGAGCCCTTCGGGGACGACACTTTCACTTCAAAATCAGTGTAGTGCCCGAAGAGCTCGGCACAACTTTGATGTGTTCACTTCAAAATCAAACACTCTAAAGTTGGAAATTTCTCACTTTTTGCTATCCAGTCAGTGTCGTGCCCGAAGGTCTTGGCACAAGAGACGCATTAAAGAATGATTGGTGTCAAAGTTGACCTTCTGGCCCGACACTGGCGTCTGCAAAGTTTCATTCAAGTATCGCAAGCGGTTTCGGATTTATCCACAAATTTTGTACGTTTTTGAGGACGTAAAGGTCCTTTTTTATTAGAAGTTTTTATCGGAAAGTAATGACAGACGGCACAACAGACGCATTAAAGAATGTTTGGTATGAAAGTTGTACCGAGCTCTTCGGGCACGACAGTAATTTTGAAGTGCAAAAGACTCTAAAGGTAAAAATTTCTTACTTTTTGTCATCCAGTCAGTAGTTTGTCATCGTGCCTGAAGGGCTCGGCACAACAGACGCATTAAAGAATGTTTGATGTAAAAGTTGTGCAGAGCCCTTCGGGCGCGACACTGATTTTGAAGTAAAAACAGACAAAGTTTAAAATTTCTCGCTTTTTGGATCCAGTCAGTGTCGTGCCCGAAGGGTTCGGCACAACAGACGCATTGGTGTCAAAGTTGTGCCGAGCCCTTCGGGGACGACACTTTCACTTCAAAATCAGTGTAGTGCCCGAAGAGCTCGGCACAACTTTGATGTGTTCACTTCAAAATCAAACACTCTAAAGTTGGAAATTTCTCACTTTTTGCTATCCAGTCAGTGTCGTGCTCGAAGGTCTCGGCACAACAGACGCATTAAAGAATGATTAGTGTCAAAGTTGCCCTTCGGGCCCGACACTGGCGTCTGCAAAATTTCATTCAAATATCTCAAGCGGTTTCGGATTTATCCACAAATTTTGTACGTTTTTGAGGACGTAAAGGTCCTTATTTATTAGAAGTTTTTATCGGAAAGTAATGACAGGCACAACAGACGCATTAAAGAATGTTTGGTATGAAAGTTGTGCCGAGCTCTTCGGGCACGACAGTGATTTTGAAGTGGAAAAGACTCTAAAGCTAAAAATTTCTTACTTTTTGTCATCCAGTCAGTAGTTTGTCATCGCGCCTGAATGGCTCGGCACAACAGACGCATTAAAGAATGTTCGATGTAAAAGTTGTGCAGAGCCCTTCGGGCGCGACACTGATTTTGAAGTAAAAAACACACAAAGTTTAAAATTTCTCGCTTTTTGGATCCAGTCAGTGTCGTGCCCGAAGGGTTCGGCACAACAGACGCATTGGTGTCAAAGTTGTGCCGAGCCCTTCGGGGACGACACTTTCACTTCAAAATCAGTGTAGTGCCCGAAGAGCTCGGCACAACTTTGATGTGTTCACTTCAAAATCAAACACTCTAAAGTTGGAAATTTCTCACTTTTTGCTATCCAGTCAGTGTCGTGCCCGAAGGTCTCGGCACAACAGACGCATGAAAGAATGATTAGTGTCAAAGTTGCCCTTCGGGCACGACACTGGCGTCTGCGAAATTTCATTCAAATATCTCAAGCGGTTTCGGATTTATCCACAAATTTTGTACGTTTTTGAGGACGTAAAGGTCCTTATTTATTAGAAGTTTTTATCGGAAAGTAATGACAGGCACAACAGACGCATTAAAGAATGTTTGGTATGAAAGTTGTGCCGAGCTCTTCGGGCACGACAGTGATTTTGAAGTGGAAAAGACTCTAAAGCTAAAAATTTCTTACTTTTTGTCATCCAGTCAGTAGTTTGTCATCGTGCCTGAAGGGCTCGGCACAACAGACGCATTAAAGAATGTTTGATGTAAAAGTTGTGCAGAGCCCTTCGGGCACGACACTGATTTTGAAGTAAAAAACACACTAAAGTTTAAAATTTCTCGCTTTTTGGATCCAGTCAGTGTCGTGCCTGAAGGGTTCGGCACAACAGACGCATTGGTGTCAAAGTTGTGCCGAGCCCTTCGGGCACGACACTTTCACTTCAAAATCAGTGTAGTGCCCGAAGAGCTCGGCACAACTTTGATGTGTTCACTTCAAAATCAAACACTCTAAAGTTGGAAATTTCTCACTTTTTTCTATCCAGTCAGTGTCGTGCCCGAAGGTCCCGGCACAACAGACGCATTAAAGAATGATTGTTGTCAAAGTTGCCCTTCGGGCACGACACTGATTTTGAAGTAAAAAACACTCTAAAGCAAAAAATTTCGCACTTTTTGCCATCCAGTCAGTGTGGTGCCCGAAGGGCTCGGCACAACAGACGCATTAAATACTGTTTAGTGCTCATTGATACATTGAATACAGCTCATTTGATTAGAATGGGGATTTTTTTCCAGATTTTTACTCTTTTTCGTATATGGGCAATTCCAAAGTCTCTGGACTTGTCTTTGACTGAACGGGCTTGTTTTGAACACATTTTTTTTGGATAATATTCAGAAATTTCTCGACAGTTTTCCCGATAAATGGCAACACGGTGTTGACCCCTCTCACTCCCAAAGCAATAAAAGTAACAAACGGACCCGTGGACGTCCCGCTGGTCCATTTCACGCCCTAAAAAAACTCATCCGGATGGAAATTAAGCCGGATTAGACGGCGGAAACGGAAAAAATAAAATAAGGATTCCGAGATGTTTTCTTCAAGTTCAATGCGAATGAGATTTGCCGGCAGGATGGTTTTATCGCCAATAAACAGGCGAAGAAAATTTTGAAAAATCCGCTTTTTTTTTGAAGCTTAAACACTTTTTTAAATGGGCACCGGATTTAGAGCCTCTGTTGAGTTAGTGGATTTGGGCCTAGCTGAAAACTCCTTTTTCAATCCTGCTTAACCAAGCCCTGATTAACCGTTGATTTTTGAACAAGAAAACTAGTTTTAATCCAGGACTATGTGATTTGCTTGCGGCATGCGGTAAGCACACTTTACTTCACGCAAGTGCCGGAGGCAAGCCCCTGTTTACCGCCCATGTGGACTAAAGTGAAAACTTCCATGTCTTCGACACAACAACAAACTGAAAAGTTCCCCAACTTAAGCCCCATTCTACGTGGCAAAAAACGACTGGAATAAAGACAAATAAAGACTTCGGAAAGCTGCTTAGAGTGATTTACATAGAGCTTTGTGTTACAGGCCCTATAACTTAATGCCGTATTTATTAGGCCCACTATTAGCATCTAATTTATTTCTGTCAATCGGCGTACCGCGTCACGTGGCATTTTGCCCCCTAGAAGCGATTGAAATTTTGGCATAAAAGGCCCCAAATACTAGAGGTTTCATTCAAGTTTTCAAACCCATTGACACATTTTAGGTGGGTGGCTGTGCAGGCCATTGTGCGAACCAACTGGTTTTGAAAACAACTGAATAAGCGTCGCTTTTATCACAATAGGTCATGCATACTTGGTTTATAGTATATTTTGTTAAGGTAAATAAATGGGATTAAGTGGGCGTATCGGATGAGTAGCTTTATTCAAGTCTGCCGTCGATTTCTCAAGTGCAAACAATCACTTAAAGTGGGCGTGTTGAACGATCGAAATTCTTGTTGGGCGATATTCATCTGTTTTCTCTGCAGAAATGAGGAATTTTTCCTAGGGCGGGCATGCTTTTGGGCCTCTGAAAGCTTTGCAAGCACCGCAAGTTGCGTGCCTTTTAAGCGTGATTTTCCATCGCCAAATCGCATACTCATCCCCATTAAACAAAGGGAAATTATTTTAATTGTACCGAAGGGGAGATGGAGGTAATATTTACAAAACGATGCGTAGGCAGACAGGTTTAATCGCATAAATATAACGTGACCGAGCTTCGTTAAAACAATGTGAAAGAGCAGATGCTTTGCCCTAACCGGCCCGTTAAGTTGCTAACCAACCCCCTTTAATATGCCTTAATCATTCTTCATATACCCGATGATCCAAAATTTTACCAGCTGAAGGATCTACTCTGAAGCTTCGGTTATCGAGTGCTCTTAACCCCATTATGGTATCTCTGCTGGTTACCCAGAACCACGTCTCAGAAGGGCTTGATGTAGAAATGAAGATCCGCTTCAAATTTTCCCCAGGTTGAAACGTTCATTTTAGAGATGCTGGGATCTTGAGTGCAAGCAAATTCACGCTGAATGCGAACTGAAGATATTAGTATTGAGTGCTGAAGGAGCCATTTGGATATCTGAGGTGGCTGCTCAGAAACCGGCTTCAGGAGAGCAAGATGCAAAAGAGAAACCCCGCACAAAAATACTCTCAGGTTTAAAAATCTGATATGAAAGTATTGGTCTGGTGAATGAAATTCAATTCAAGTCACGTATAAACTAGAGTTTTCGTTATCAAGCTCAGAAACGTTCAGTTTACTGGCTCAAGTCCGAGCTCAGAAACCGGCTTCAGACGAGCAGAGTGCAAAAAACAAAAATTCGCTAAAAACTTTCCAATGTTCAAAAATTCATTATTTTGGAACTGCTGCCCTGAATCTTACTAAATTCAAACTCCAAATAACCAGTTGTTTTTACTGTAAGTGCTAAACATGTCACGGTGATATCTGCATCAGTTACTCAGAAATGTGCTTTAGAAGAGCTTGATGTGAACATAAAAAATTTGAGAAAATTTATCCAAAGTTCAAAAATGTATTATCAAGGTTCTAGTGCCTTGAATCGAACCAGACTTAAACTGCATATAAATAAAGCTTCTATTATCGGGTGGTGAAAATATTACTTCGATATTGGTAGATGTTGCTTAGAAGCGGCTTCAGAAGAGCAGCATTTATAAGTTAGAAAGTGCGCAAAACACTCAAAAGTTTAAAAAATCGTTATGGAAGGGTTGGTCGGATGAATGCAATGGAATGCAACCTGCATATAAAGGAAAGCTTGCAGTTTTAAGTCCGGAATCCATGGTTTTAATATCTCAAAGCAGAACGCTGAAATTGGCTTTGGAAGTACAAGATGTAAAAGGGAAAACCCGCGCAAAAGTACTTCAAAGTTTAAAAATTTGGTATCAAAGTTTCACTAATGAAATCGAATTTAATCCACATATAAAGTAAATCTTCCATTATTGCGTGCTGAGACGCTTGTTTCAATGGCAAGCGTAGCTCAGAAGTCGGTGACTGGCTTCAGAAAAGGATGGTGTGAAAAAAGAACCGCTCAAAAACTTCCTAAAGTTAAAAAATGCCTCTTGAAGGCATCAGTTCTCGGAATTCAACTCAATTTTCAAGTTTTATAAAGGGAATCTACCACTATCGAGGGCTAAAACACTCATTTTGATATCTGCATCAGTTGCTCAGAAACATGCGACGGAAAAGGATGATGTGAAAATAGAAATTGGCGAAAAACTTTTCAAAAGTAATTTTTTTTTCATTCACTAAAACCAAATTTAAACTACACGTAAAAAAGCTTCTGTTATCGAGTGATTGAACTAACATTTCAATATTTGCTCATGTGGCTCAGAAGCCGGATTCAGAAGAAAACGATGTAAAAGTGCAGAACCGTGCACCAACACTTTAAAGTTTAAAAAATTTCTACAAAAGAATTAATGCAAAGAATTAAATTAAATTAAAACCACATATAAAGTAAAGTTTCCCCTATCGATCGTTGAAACTATCGTTTCAATATTTCAACGCAAAAGGTAGAAACTGGTTTTCGAATAGCATGGTGTAAAAGTGAAAAACCGCGCAAAAATACTCCCAAGTTTAAAAGTGTGTTGTGGAAGTATTAGTTCGGGTAATAAAACTGAATTTAAGCCACTAGTAGAGGAAAACTTTCCTTATTTAGTGCCCAAAACGCCGCTTAAAGTGCTCAACTCAGAACTCAGATATTGGTTTTAGACGAGCATGGTGTAACCACTAAAAGTTGATGAAAAACTTTCCAAAGTTCAAAAATTCACTATAACGACACCAGCACCCTGAATTGAAGCAAATTTAAACCCCATATACACAAAGCTTTTTGCTATTGAGTGCCAAAAGCCCCATTCTGATATCTGCACGAATTGCTGAAAAACATGCGTCAGAAGAGCATGATGCGAAAATAAAAAACCGCGAAACACTTTTCCAAAGTTTGAAGTGAAATTTGAAGGTCCCAGTCTCTTGAATGGAACTTAATTTCCCCAATCGGCCTTCTTCTATCTAGGTATGCAAGTTATACGTCCTAATGTGGGCTAAGCACGAAGAAATTGCACTTGAAAGAAGATTTGGAACGAAACAGTGCAAAGGTAAAAGAAGGCAAAACGCGACACTTATCCAAGAGTTCCAGATTTACTTAAAAAGGCACACTCGCCCCACATCCTTGAAATTCACCCTGTATATAGCCAAGGGGTTGATTTATTAGCCCCGAAAATCCCTCAGTAGATGGACAGTCATAATCACTCAGAAATTACACTTTGATTGTAAAAATAATGTAACTGTTTCACCTAGTATATAAATTCGATCACATACAAACACCAATCAATCAGTCAATGGCTAATGGTGTTTTTAAACGTGAGCCAGCTGATTAGTTGGTGATCACCCTTTAATTCGCTTTCACCACAACACCTGCTGCGTTAAAGGGCCCAAATTCGGGCCCTTCATTCCAATGTTACATTTTGAAATTGATGTCTGACTCATCCCTGTCCAGTGCCATTTCCATTACCGCCCAATGGAAAGATCCAGGATTTTACAAATCTAGAGATCTTCTTCCACTTTTCCATGCTGTTAACCAAGTGACTTTGCGCATGTAATGCAAAGAAGCGAACGTCGAAAAATCAATCCATCGGCCCATATACAACAGTCATTAAGCCATTAGGGTGCTTTATAAAACTCCCTTGGGCTCGTTTATTTTCATTACGGTTGTCCCGATTCGCCCTTAACAGATTGCCCTTGTTCCATAGGGGTTGATAGTCGTAATCGGTCAAAGCGACCTTGTTTCGTTCATCCATTTCTTTGTTTTGATTTGTTGTTCGTCGGCAAATGTTTGGAGGATTTGGATATAATTTTTTGAGCACTCTGATATGCAGAGAATGTTTTTGGAAAAGTTGAAAACGTCGGCCAAAGAAATCGGCAAAACATGAAAATTTACATGCAAGCTTTTTCGGCTTCGTTCGACTTAAGAAGCACTCTGTAAACGTTGGGTTACTAATACATTTTTCACGCAACTGCAGGGTCTCCAGTAAAAAAATTGTAAGTTCAACTATAAAGCAAGTAGGGATTTGCAATTTTTCCACTGTATAGAAGACACCTGAGTCTAACGACTTCAAAAAACTCATTCAAATTGCACAGCATCCTGATTTTTGCTCACTCTGTAAACGTTGGGTTACTAATACATTTTTCACGCAACTGCAAGGTCTCTAGTAAAAAAATTGTAACGTCTAATATAAAGCAATTAGGAATTTGCCATTTTTCCATTGTATAGAAGATACCTGAGTCTAACGACTTTAAAAAACTTATTCAAATTGCACAGCATCCTGATTTTTGCTCACTCTGTAAACGTTGGGTTACTAATACATTTTTCACGCAACTGCAAGGTCTCTAGTAAAAAAATTGTAACGTCTAATATAAAGCAATTAGGAATTTGCCATTTTTCCACTGTATAGAAGACACCTGAGTCTAACGACTTCAAAAAACTCATTCAAATTGCATAGCATCCTGATTTTTGCGCACTCTGTAAACGTTGGGTTACTAATACATTTTTCACGCAACTGCAAGGTCTCTAGTAAAAAAATTGTAACGTCTAATATAAAGCAATTAGGAATTTGCCATTTTTCCGCTGTATAGAAGACACCTGAGTCTAACGACTTCAAAAAACTCATTCAAATTGCCCAGCATCCTGATTTTTGCGCACTCTGTAAACGTTGGGTTACTAATACATTTTTCACGCAACTGCAAGGTCTCTAGTAAAAAAATTGTAACGTCTAATATAAAGCAATTAGGAATTTGCCATTTTTCCGCTGTATAGAAGACACCTGAGTCTAACGACTTCAAAAAACTCATTCAAATTGCATAGCATCCTGATTTTTGCGCACTCTGTAAACCGTGGGCTACTAATACATTTTTTCACGCAACTGCAAGGTCTCTAGTAAAAAAATTGTAACGTCTAATATAAAGCAATTAGGAATTTGCCATTTTTCCGCTGTATAGAAGACACCTGAGTCTAACGACTTCAAAAAACTCATTCAAATTGCATAGCATCCTGATTTTTGCGCACTCTGTAAACCGTGGGCTACTAATACATTTTTTCATGCAACTGCAGGGTCTCCAGTAAAAAAATTGTAAGTTCAACTATAAAGCAAGTAGGGATTTGCAATTTTTCCACTGTATAGAAGACACCTGAGTCTAACGACTTCAAAAAACTCATTCAAATTGCATAGCATCCTGATTTTTGCGCACTCTGTAAACCGTGGGCTACTAATACATTTTTTGACGCAACTGCAGGGTTTCCAGTAAAAAAAATTGTAAGTTCAACTATAAAGCAAGTCGGGATTTGCAATTTTTCCACTGTATAGAAGACACCTGAGTCTAACGACTTCAAAAAACTCATTCAAATTGCATAGCATCCTGATTTTTGCGCACTCTGTAAACGTTGGGCTACTAATACATTTTTTCACGCAACTGCAGGGTCTCCAGTAAAAAAATTGTAAGTTCAACTATAAAGCAAGTAGGGATTTGCAATTTTTCCACTGTATAGAAGACACCTGAGTCTGACGACTTCAAGAAACTCATTCAAATTGCACAGCATCCTGATTTTTGCGCACTCTGTAAACGTTGGGCTGCTAATACATTTTTTCTCGAAACTGCAGAGTCTCCAGTAAAAAATTGTAACTTCTACTATAAATCAAGTAGAGATTTGCAATTTTTCCACTGTATAGAAGACACCTGAGTCTGACGACTTCAAGAAACTCATTCAAATTGCACAGCATCCTGATTTTTGCGCACTCTGTAAACGTTGGGCTACAAATACATTTTTCCACGAAACTGCAGAGACTCCAGTAAAAAAATTGTAACTTCTACTATAAAGCAAGTAGGGATTTGCAACTTTTCCACTGTATAGAAGACACCTGAGTCTGACGACTTCAAAAAACTCATTCAAATAGCACAGCATCCTGATTTTTGCGCACTCTGTAAACGTTGGGCTACTAATACATTTTTTCACGAAACTGCAGAGACTCCAGTAAAAAAATTGTAACTTCTACTATAAAGCAAGTAGGGATTTGCAACTTTTCCACTGTATAGAAGACACCTGGGTCTGACGACTTTAAAAAACTCCTTCAAATCGCACAGCATCCTGATTTTTGCGCACTCTGTAAACCGTGGGCTACTAATACATTTTTTGACGCAACTGCAGGGTTTCCAGTAAAAAAAATTGTAAGTTCAACTATAAAGCAAGTCGGGATTTGCAATTTTTCCACTGTATAGAAGACACCTGAGTCTGACGACTTCAAAAAACTCATTCAAATTGCACAGCTTCCTGATTTTTGCGCACTCTGTAAACGTTGGGCTACAAATACATTTTTCCACGAAACTGCAGACTCCAGTAAAAAAATTGTAACTTCTACTATAAATCAAGTAGGGATTTGCAATTTTTCCACTGTATAGAAGACACCGGAGGTCTGACGACTTCAAGAAACTCATTCAAATTGCACAGCTTCCTGATTTTTGCGCACTCTGTAAACGTTGGGTTACTAATACATTTTTTCACGAAACTGCAGAGTCTTCAGTAAAAAAATTGTAACTTCTACTATAAATCAAGTAGGAATTTGCAATTTTTCCACTGTATAGAAGACAACGGAGTCTGACGACTTCAAAAAACTTATTCAAATCACACAGCATCCTGATTTTTGCGCACTCTGTAAACGTTGGGCTACTAATACATTTTTCACGAAACTGCAGAGTCTCCAGTAAAAAAATTGTAACTTGTACTATACAGCAAGTAGCGATTTGCAATTTTTTCACTATATAGAAGACACTGGAGTCTGACGACTTCAAAAAACTCATTAAAATAGCACAGCTTCCTGATTTTTGCGCACTCTGTAAACGTTGGGTTACTAATACATTTTTTCACGAAACTGCAGAGTCTCCAGTAAAAAAATTGTAACCTCTACTATAAATCAAGTAGAGATTTGCAATTTTTCCACTGTATAGAAGACACCGGAGTCTGCCGACTTCAAAAAACTCATTCAAATCACACAGCATCCTGATTTTTGCGCACTCTGTAAACGTTGGGCTACTAATACAATTTTCACGAAACTGCAGAGTCTCCAGTAAAAAACTTGTAACTTGTACTATACAGCAAGTAGCGATTTGCAATTTTTTCACTATATAGAAGACACTGGAGTCTGATGACTTCAAAAACTCATTAAAATAGCACAGCTTCCTGATTTTTGCGCACTCTGTAAACGTTGGGTTACTAATACATTTTTTCACGAAACTGCAGAGTCTCCAGTAAAAAAATTGTAACTTCTACTATAAATCAAGTAGGGATTTGCAATTTTTCCACTGTATAGAAGACACCGGAGTCTGACGACTTCAAATCACACAGCATCCTGATTTTTGCGCACTCTGTAAACGTTGGGCTACTAATACATTTTTCACGAAACTGCAGAGTCTCCAGTAAAAAAATTGTAACTTGTACCATACAGCAAGTAGCGATTTGCAATTTTTTCACTGTATAGAAGACACCGGAGTCTGACGACTTCAAAAAACTCATTCAAATAGCACAGCATCCTGATTTTTGCGCACTCTGTAAACGTTGGGCTACTAATACATTTTTTCACGCAACTGCAGGGTCTCCAGTAACAAAATTGTAACTTCTAATATAAAGCAAGTAGGGATTTACAATTTGTCCACTGTATAGAAGACACCTGAGTCTGACGACTTTAAAAACTCCTTCAAATCGCACAGCATCCTGATTTTTGCGCACTCTGTAAACGTTGGGCTACAAATACATTTTTTCAAGCAACTGCAGGATCGTCAATAAGAAAAATGTGACTTCCAATATAAAGCAAGTAGGAATTTGCAATTTTTCGACTGTATAGAAGACTCAGGTGTCTGATCCTGATTTTTGCGCACTCTGTAAAATGCTGTTTCACGCTATCACAGGCTTCATAGGAAAAAATCGTAACTTTTTTAATAGAGCAAACAGCGTATTGCCATTTTAACAGTTCATAGAAGATATTTGAGTCCAAAGAGTCCGAAAAATTCCTTCAAATTGCCCAAAATTCTGCAGACTCTCAAGAGCAAAATCGTATCTTCTAACATACAGAAAGTAAGGACTTATTTTTGGCTCTGCTGTTCACACAATCCTGCTCAAATTTGGTTTCACTTGCTTTACTCATACACCAGCCACTTTTCGAGCAATCGTCAACACCAGACGGTCATTTTGTAGGAAAAGTTTCCAGCTCTCCAACGCAGTTTTCTGAATAAAAATCGGCCTGAGCTAAGTGGAGTTTCTAGAAGATGTTTAGAGCGCCCCCCATAATTTTATTTTGTTGCCCTGGCTAAATTAGCTCCATTTCTCTTGCTCGTAACTCAGCCACTTTTCAAGCGATCGCCAATGTAAAAACATTGTTTTTTAGGAAAATCTTTTGCCTTTATAAGACAGTTTTTAGCATAAAAATCAGATCGAGCGAAGTGGGGTTTCCAGAAGCTGTTAAGGGCGCACTACACATTTTTCTTTTGTTTCAAAAGTTTTGGCCTCAAATTTGCGGCAAAAAAAATTCAAATTTGACATGCTTTCGACATTATTGACTCCTTTCGACCTAAGCAGCAAACATACAGAGTGTTCTAATAGGAAAGTTTCCAAAAAAACTTCCATGCCTAAATAGATCTTAACTGCTTGGCCCCTCCATCGACTACACCCGATATACAAACTCTAGGGCATTAAAAAGTAGTTGAATTGTTCCTCAGCTTATTGCTTTGTGAGCTTACGATCTCATATCGAAGTTAATCTATTTGGAAGATAAAAATCTAATAAAGCCAAGCATCCAAGGCGAGGGCATTGAAACCTTTAAGCCCGGAGCCTTTATGTACATATATAAGGTTCTAAATAAATTATGACATTGACACATGTAACAAGACTAATAAACGGCGAGCCCCTGCATTTAATTAAGTCGCTAGGGGGCGGCGGCAGTCTTGAAGGGTTGATCCTCTGCAAGACATATTAGCGCTTTATTAAACTTCGGTTTGCAGCCATTAGATCGGCGGTTTGAGGGCTAAGTGATCGAGCGGGGGGCGATATTAGTTTTGAGGCTTATGGGCGGATTAATTAATTAATCCGTTGAGAAACTGGGATTCTGGGCGTTTGGCTAGTTGAGAGAACGCCCGGAGAAGCCACAAAAGACTACCGTGTTTACACGTGTCCCAACCCCAGGTGGCTAAATATTTAATTTGCCCTAAACCGCCAAGGTTCTTTTCTTGGTCTGGGTATTGTGCAAACGTTGCTCAACACAGCCGATCAATAAAATGCAGAAAACCGTGTTATCTTTAGGCGGGGCTTGGCGAAAGATGAAAGAAATCGGTTATACGGCCAAATATGCCCAATCTTTTCAGCCAGTCGAAATGCGATTCTTCTCCAATAGAAAAAGCATTCAATTTTGCCTTGTAAATATCGGGGGGTTGAGCGGAAGTTACATATGTATGCGTCCTTAGATGTTGGCTTTTTGGCTCAGCCGGATGTGCCAGCCACTTTGTCCGCTTAATTACCCAACGCAGAACTCATTCCTGTTGAATATTTCCATTATCCGTGGAAAGCTGGCAAATACCCCATAAAGGCATTACCCAGCTTACCTATAAAGCTTGTTAGCTGAAATGATGCCCCAACTTGTATTATTCCCCCAATCAGGGGGAGGAAGTTCTTCCTTCCTTCCGGCGTTTAGCCAATAACGAAACCGTTGCCTTGGCTACGCGAACCGGAAGCTTCCCCCCTTGGATACACCTCCAAGACTATTGAGTTGTTAGTCCAGAGATAGAGCTCGGTTTTGGGTTAATTTCATTTTGGGCGCATTGATTGCAATTTTCCACTCGCCATTTTTTGGACTATTGGTTCGAATGGGGGATAATCGGGAGTTTTGCCCTCAATTCAGAGGAGTTGAGTCGATTTTTTCAAAGTTCCAAATCCGTAAACTCGTGGGCTCGTCTGGAAAATTTACGCCTTCTTATTAGGGCTCGGTAACGGGCATTTACGGGGAATTTATGGGGGGCCATTAACCAAATAGACCCTTTGAAGTTAATAAGAACAAACGGTAATGTTGGTGTTCTAGAAGGAGTCTTAATTAGCTTTCGGCCCTTATTAGTATGAACTTTCGCACTTGTTTGAGCATGCCGCCTTTCATTCTAATCAGTCAACTGGGATTGGATGAGCTGATTCACTAGAAGAGACACTTTGATGCCAATTTTGCTTTAAATAAAAATTAGCTCCATTTTTTTCGCTCATAACTTGGCTATTTTTTAAGCAATCGCCAGGATGGCAATTGGGATTTGCAGCCAAATCCTCACGCTTTCTGACATGGTTTTCCGAATAAAAATCAGACTGTTAAGTGGGTTTTCAGAAGATGTTTAAGGGCACCGCACAATTTCAGTTTGTTGCCGTGGGTAAATGAGCTCCATTTGTTTTGCTCATAACTCAACTCGTTTTCCAGCAATCGTCAATTCAGACCAGCCATTTTTCAGCAAAATCTCTCCTCTTTTTAACGCAGTTTTCCGCATCAAAAACAGACTGAGCTAAGTGAGGTTTCCAGAAGCTGTTAAGGGCGCACTACACATTTTTTTTTGGTGCGCCACTTTCTCAGTTCTAACGCCTTTTTAAATCGGACGGGTGCATTTATCTAGGAATGTTTAGGTTTAAAAGAAAAAAATGCATCCACTCGATTAAGTTTTAGAATTTTTTTTCAGTTGATTGATAGATACCAAAAAAGAAAATTGATAAACTTTCCCCGTGTTTTAATAGTACACCCTGTACATGTTGCCACAAATTGTCGTCTCAATCGGCACTCAAAACAGCACTGATTTCGCCACAAACTCCGTTTAAAAATGCATTTTTGGCGTTGAAATAGCTGCATTCTTATCAGGATGTGATGGCTAAATTAGGTCCATTTCATTTGCTCATAAGTCAGCTCCTTTTAAGGAAATCGGCAACATTGTAAGTCGTTTTCTTAGGAAAATTTCTCCTCTTTCGACGACAGTTTTCCGCATAAAAATCAGACTGAGTTAACTGGAGTTTTTCCGGAAATGTATAGGGCGACCCTACAGAATTTTAATTGTTCGCCATGGCTAAATCAGCTCCAATTGTTTCGCTCATAACTCAGCTAATTTTCAAGAAATCGTCAACATAAACGCCCAACTTTTAAGAAAATCCTTCCTCTTTCTAATGTAGTTTTCCGCATAAAAATCAGACTGAGTTAACTGGAGTTTTTCCGGAAATGTATAGGGCGCCCTACACAATTTTAATTTATAGCCATGGGTAAATCAGCTTCAATTGTTTGGCGCATAACTCAGCTACTTTTCAAGAAATCGTCAACATAAAAGCCCAACTTTTTAAGAAAATCCTTCCTCTTTCTAATGTAGTTTTTCGCATAAAAATCAGACTGAGTTAACTGGAGTTTTTCCGGAAATGTATAGAGCGCCCTACAGAATTTTATTTTGTCGCCATGGCTAAATCAGCTCCAATTGTTTCGCTCATAACTCAGCTACTTTTCAAGAAATCGTCAACATAAACGCCCAACTTTTTAAGAAAATCCTTCCTCTTTCTAATGTAGTTTTTCGCATAAAAATCAGACTGACTTAACTGGAGTTTTTCCGAAAATGTATAGGGCGCCCTACACAATTTTAATTTATCGCCATGGCTAAATCAGCGCCAATTGTTTCGCTCATAACTCAGCTACTTTTCAAGAAATCGTCAACATAAAAGGCCAACTTTTTAAGAAAATCCTTCCTCTTTCTAATGTAGTTTTCCGCATAAAAATCAGACTGAGTTAACTGGCGTTTTTCCGGAAATGTATAGGGCGGCCTACACAATTTTAATTTATCGCCATGGCTAAATCAGCTCCAATTGTTTCGCTTATAACTCAGCTACTTTTCAAGAAATCGTCAACATAAACGCCCAACTTTTTAAGAAAATCCTTCCTCTTTCCAATGTAGTTTTCTGCATAAAAATCAGACTGAGTTAACTGGAGTTTTTCCGGAAATGTATAGGGCGCCCTACACAATTTTAATTTATCGCCATGGCTAAATCAGCTCCAATTGTTTCGCTTATAACTCAGCTACTTTTCAAGAAATCGTCAACATAAAAGCCCAACTTTTAAGAAAATCCTTCCTCTTTCTAATGTAGTTTTTCGCATAAAAATCAGACTGAGTTAACTGGAGTTTTTCCGGAAATGTATAGGGCGCCCTACAGAATTTTAGTTTGTCGCCATGGCTAAATCAGCTCCAATTGTTTCGCTCATAACTCAGCTACTTTTCAAGAAATCGTCAAGATAAAAGCCCCAACTTTTTAAGAAAATCCTTCCTCTTTCTAATGTAGTTTTCCGCATAAAATCAGACTGAGTTAACTGGAGTTTTTCCGGAAATGTATAGGGCGCCCTACAGAATTATAGTTGTCGCCATGGCTAAATCAGCTCCAATTGCTTCGCTCATAACTCAGCTACTTTTCAAGAAACCGTCAACATAAACGCCCAACTTTTTAAGAAAATCCTTCCTCTTTCTAATGTAGTTTTCCGCATAAAAATCAGACTGAGTTAACTGGAGTTTTTCCGGAAATGTATAGGGCGCCCTACAGAATTATAGTTTGTCGCCATGGCTAAATCAGCTCCAATTGCTTCGCTCATAACTCAGCTACTTTTCAAGAAACCGTCAACATAAACGCCCAACTTTTTAAGAAAATCCTTCCTCTTTCTAATGTAGTTTTCCACATAAAAATCAGACTGAGTTAACTGGAGTTTTTCCGGAAATGTATAGGGCGCCCTACAGAATTTATTTTGTCGCCACGGCTAAATCAGCTCCAATTGTTTCGCTCATAACTCAGCTACTTTTCAAGAAACCGTCAAGATAAACGCCCAACTTTTTAAGAAAATCCTTCCTCTTTCTAATGTAGTTTTCCGCATAAAAATCAGACTGAGTTAACTGGAGTTTTTCCGGAAATGTATAGGGCGCCCTACAGAATTATAGTTTGTCGCCATGGCTAAATCAGCTCCAATTGTTTCGCTCATAACTCAGCTACTTTTCAAGAAACCGTCAACATAAACGCCCAACTTTTTAAGAAAATCCTTCCTCTTTCTAATGTAGTTTTCCGCATAAAAATCAGACTGAGTTAACTGGAGTTTTTCCGGAAATGTATAGGCGCCCTTCAGAATTTTAGTTTGTCGCCATGGCTAAATCAGCTCCAATTGTTTCGCTCATAACTCAGCTACTTTTCAAGAAAACCGTTAACATAAACACCCAACTTTTTAAGAAAATCCTTCCTCTTTCCAATGTAGTTTTCTGCATAAAAATCAGACTGAGTTAACTGGAGTTTTTCCGGAAATGTATAGGGCGCCCTACACAATTTTAATTTATCGCCATGGCTAAATCAGCTCCAATTGTTTCGCTCATAACTCAGCTTCTTTTCAAGAAACCGTCAACATAAAAGGCCAACTTTTTAAGAAAATCTTTCCTCTTTCTAATGTAGTTTTCCGCATAAAAATCAGACTGAGTTAACTGGAGTTTTTCCGAAAATGTATAGGGCGCCCTACAGAATTATAGTTTATCGCCATGGCTAAATCAGCTCCAATTGCTTCGCTCATAACTCAGCTACTTTTCAAGAAATCGTCAACATAAACGCCCAACTTTTTAAGAAAATCCTTCCTCTTTCTAATGTAGTTTTCCGCATAAAAATCAGACTGAGTTAACTGGAGTTTTTCCGGAAATGTATAGGGCGCCCTACACAATTTTAATTTATCGCCATGACTAAATCAGCTCCAATTGTTTCGCTCATAACTCAGCTACTTTTCAAGAAATCGTCAACATAAACGCCCAACTTTTTAAGAAAATCCTTCCTCTTTCTAATGTAGTTTTCCGCATAAAAATCAGACTGAGTTAACTGGAGTTTTTCCGGAAATGTATAGGGCACCCTACAGAATTTTTAGTTTGTCACCATGGCTAAATCAGCTCCAATTGTTTCGCTCATAACTCAGCTACTTTTCAAGAAATCGTCAACATAAACGCCCAACTTTTTAAAAAAATCCTTCCTCTTTCTAATGGAGTTTTTCGTATAAAAATCAGACTGGGCTCAGTGGGGTTTCCAGAAGCTGTTAAGGGCGCACTGCAAATTTTGTCGTTTGTTGCTTAATTTCCCCAGTTTTGACGCTATTTTACGTGTGATGGATGCGTTTTACAACAATAAAAAAAATACAAATGTTTAGCTGAATTTTATTACTTGTATATGCCCAATCTAGACCGAATATTACAATAATTGTAGTTATAAGTAGTACAAGAAAAACCCAAAATAACTAAACTTTGTGGCCGTTTGAGGTCGCAACTTGCTTAGGAGATGGAATGGAGAGACACGGTTTAGCAAGTCGGACCTTAAAAAGCCAGTTCGATTCGAAAAACGTAAAATACAATAATTTTTTTTTTGAAAATCCACAATTTTTTTAGATTTGTATACTATAAGGCACTTTTTTTGGCAAATGTGATTGGTGAACACTTGAAGACACTGGTTCGTGAATGCGAACGAGTGGGACAAAAGCATGTTTTCTGATTTCAGTCAGTCAAGACAGATTCGTTTGGTTTGAACGATGACTTTGAGTGTTTGGATCATCGATGTTTGTTCCTTCTGTCGCACTTAGTAGACGGCAGCTGCAAAGGGAAACGACACAGTGGGATTAAAATTCAATTAAAATTGACCATGAAGCGATGAAACAAGTTCATTATCTACGAATTAACATACAATTGCTTAAGACCTAGTGCTTTGGTTAGTCAGGTCATAATGTGAAGCTCAAACAGCAAATTAGTCAAAGGTGTTGAGTTCACTCTTTGAGAAAAATGACAATTTCTAACTGTAGATGAAGGAAAATGTCGCACGCAACTAAACAAGATGACAAACTCAACTACAAATCTACGAAAACATACAATATTACCAATTGATCCAACGGAGAAATTTAATTCGGAGGTTGAGGTTTTGATTTTTTTTTGGTTTGGAGTGGAATCAGCGGCAAAAAGACAGCTTTGGGGCATGGTTATCAAATGCAAAAAGGTGCAGAATTAATTGTTCTCTTCAAATATTAGTGCAATCCCATTGCTTTAGCAATAAGCGGCAACGTAACGATTTTCTTAGATTTTTTCAGTTTTTCAGATAGTCCTTTTCAGCTTGAGATACTAGAGGTTCTTACTGATATATTGACCTTGGAGTCTTCAAAAGAACGGAACATTTTCCCCAAGATCAGGACCCTTTTTGTCCCACTGATCCTTTCCCTTCTAGATAACCGTTAGATCGACCGGCTTCTTCTTCTTCTTCTTCTTTGTCTTGAGTGTGTTCATTTCATAAATTGTTCAAAAACTAGTAAATATTGGACTATTTAGATCAAAACTCTAACTCTCTAGGTCAAAACGTGCCTAATTTGCGCGCATTCCGAAAGATCAAAAAGGGGAAGAAAAAGCACGTTTTCCGCTGTAGAAAGAAGCTTCAAGACACCAAAAATCCCAAAAGTAATGGAGATAAAAGCAGCTAAATTTTCGGAAAACTTTCGACCTCAAAATCCCAAAAGGTTTATAGCTTAAAACTCGGGTATTTTTTCGCGGATTTCGAAAGATCAAAAAGGGGTTGAAAGAGCACGTTTTCTCGTTGAAAAAGAAGCTTCGAGTCTCCAAAACTCTCAAAAATAACAGAGATAAAAGCAGCTAAATTTTCGGAAAACTTTTGACCTCATAATCAAAATAGCTTAAAACTCGGGCATTTTTTCGCGTATTTCGAAAGATCAAAAAGGGGTAAAAAGAGCACGTTTTCTCGTTGTAAAAAGAAGCTTAAAGACTCCAAAATTCTCAAAAATAACAGAGATAAAAGCAACTAAATTTTCGGAAAACTTTTGACCTCATAATCAAAATAGCTTAAAACTCGGGTATTTTTTCGCGGATTTCGAAAGATCAAAAAGGGGTTGAAAGAGCACGTTTTCTCGTTGAAAAAGAAGCTTCGAGTCTCCAAAACTCTCAAAAATAACAGAGATAAAAGCAGCTAAATTTTCGGAAAACTTTTGACCTCATAATCAAAATAGCTTAAAACTCGGGCATTTTTTCGCGTATTTCGAAAGATCAAAAAGGGGTAAAAAGAGCACGTTTTCTCGTTGTAAAAAGAAGCTTCAAGACTCCAAAATTCTCAAAAATAACAGAGATAAAAGCAGCAAAATTATCGGAAAACTTTTGACCTCATATACAAAATAGCTTAAAACTCGGGTATTTTTCCGCGTATTTCGAAAGATCAAAAAGAAGTAGAAAGAGCACGTTTTCTCGTTGTAAAAAGAAGCTTCAAGACTCCAAAATTCTCAAAAATTACAGAGATAAAAGCAGCTAAATTTTCGGAAAACTTTTGACCTCATAATCAAAATAGCTTAAAACTCGGGTATTTTTCCGCGTATTTCGAAAGATCAAAAAGAGGTTGAAAGAGCACGTTTTCTCGTTGTAAAAAGAAGCTTCAAGACTCCAAAAATACCTCAAAAATAACGGAGATAAAAGCAGCTAAATTTTCGAAAAGCTTAATAATCCCAAAAGCTCAAGAGCTGAAAACTCGCTTATTTTTTGTCGGATTTTCGCTTTGAAACCTATTTTCCAGAGAGCTATAGGCCGTATTTCCACTTTAGAAGCGAATTCCAAAAAAAGCTAAATTTTTTAGAAAAAAAAAACTTTGAATAACCCAAAGCCGCTGCCACATACTGAATCTTTGGACACTGCAGCACTGTGTGTGTTCTCAACCAATAATCAAGGCGTCCAATGTGACATTGTTAGCCATCTGCCTAGTGAGTGACAGATTCTTCCCGTCAAACGAGTGACATGTGTCGCAAAAACGTCACATTGCAGACAGTTAGTGGCTCGTAGGAACACAACAAAATAAAACAACTGCATTGTTTAATGGTCATCAAAAAAAATGTGCATAGTAAAAGTTGTAAAAATCGTTACGTCACAAGCTTATCACTACAGCAAAGCATCAGATCGGGTCATCGGCAAACGGCAGAAGCGTCGTCGACTTACCGAATGGCCTGATGGGATGCTTGTCCCACAAGAATGTCCTTTTGACAGGCGACAGGTAGGAGTCGCGCAAGTAGAAGGGGGACTTGCCCCAGGGGTTGTGAATTGAGGCTGGTCTGAGGGGCGAGTCCCACCAGAAGGGGTCGCGCGTTACGGCTGAGATGGGCAGGGAAGGAGAGGGGTTCAAGAGTTCGTTGAAAATGCTCTTACTTGGTCTGCTCCAGAGAGGCTGGCCGGCATAGTTGAAGGCCACCTCGGATGGACGTGGAGAGAACGGACCTGGCTGGAATTCGTGTTCAGTTAGCCAGTGGGCGATTGCTTCCAATGCGACCAAACTTACCTTCACTGGAGTGGGGCTGAGCCTGCTGCCAGACATCGGCCACAAAGTGGGGTACAACTTGTCCAGCTCGGCCAATCGGTCCAGATGTCCCAGCCAGGAGCGGTTGGGGTCGTACTTGTCGGTGGATGGTGGGGGCCTTTTGCTGTACACCAAGTAGAGTGGGTAGCGCGAGAATGGGTAAGTGGTGTGGAAGATGCTGCTGGGCCACTGGGACGGCTCACGACCTTTGACGCGGTCGATGTGGTCTCTCCATGCACCGTCAGCGTCAAAAGCTCTGGGCTTGGTTACGTGGTAGGCTAAACAAGCAGGAAAATATACCTTGAGGAGAGAGTTTCGTACAGATCTTTTCTACCACAATTTTTTGTCCCTAGAATTTCTATCGGGAATCAACGGAGGTCAAAACACATTAGTGAAGAGTGAGGCTGGTCTTGGTCTTGCATAAAAAGAAGAAGTTGCATTTTCGCGTTGTGTGTTGCCATTATCTTTTAACTTTATTGTTTTATTATTATTGTATTAATTTTATTTAATTTTACGACTGTCTTGAAACACTTGCAAGGCCTTGCTGCTAGACCAGGACCATGCAAGTTTTGATGTTGGTCTTGCTATGTTCATTACTAAAATTCCTGTCGATGACGGTCTAAGGTCCCGAAATCATCAATTTTTCAAAGAAATCAATCGAAAATTTTTCATTTTTCATAGAGGATATTGGTTTATAACCGACGAAATGTCGCTTATAGGCCTGCCCATCACAGGTCGGCCGCACGCAAAGTTTAGGGGTTGCGCCTACTATGAAGCGCTTTTTGGATGGGCCGTTGATTTTTCGTTGCCAATTTCAACTATATTTTTCAGATCTTTTATTACTGGAAATACTGAAAACCTATAAATACGTTTTCAATAGACAACCGATTCTTGATTTTTGTCCAACTAAAGAAATAGGAAAGAGAAAAAAAATGTCTGAAACCCTGCAGGATAACAAAAGGGAAATCTTGGATTTTCACTCTCCCACAGTTCTTTCCAAAAAGTCAGAGAAACAGCAGGTTTAGACTTTTCGAGTTAAACTCCTAATTTCAAAAAACAAGCGCGGTAACAGAAGCAAAGGCGACTTTATTAGTAAATTTCTGAACCTTTAAACCCTAGACACTCTACAGCTCAGAACTTGCTCAGATTTTCACGGATTTTCAATATTCAAAATGTGGAAGAAACAGTAGAACGTTGTCTTTGAAACGAGTATTCCCCCTTTTAGAAACTTGGTCAACTAACTGAGCAATACGTCGTAGAAACTTTTGTGACACGGTGATCAGACAAGAACTTTATTCGAAGTTAACCAATTTTCAATCTTCAAAAAGTTGAAGAAAGAGCAGGTTTTGTTTTCCCAATGCCCATTTTAGGCTGCAAAAATCCCTCTGCACTAGCGGCTTAGTTTAGACTTTAGACCCACTACAGAGCGGAGATAGAGGCAAATTGGAAATAGAGAAAAATTGGACTTTGACTTCTCCAGCACTCTTCAGCTGAAAACCATCCTAGTTTTACACCGACTTTAAATATTCAAATTGCGGAAGAAAGACCACTTTTTTATGTTTCCAAAACAGCTGCAAGTCAGGAAAAGTGTCGAAAATAACGGAGATAGAGGCAGCTAGATCTTCGGGAAATTTTCGACGTCAGCACTCCAACTGCTGTTCACCTCAAAAACTCGCTTTCGCGGATTGAAACTGTGGAAATCGTTGAAGAAACAGCAGGTTTTCAGGTTTAAAAGGAATGATTCCATCCCAGAAATTTGAAATTACCCCTATATCTTCCAAAAATATTGAAAAATCGTAAATGCATTTTCAATAAACAACAATTTGTAGTCAGTACAAGTCACAAGATAATCTTGTGTTTATTTTTAAATTTTGGCCACCCTGTACCCTGTCATCCCTGTACAGGGTGGCTCATCAAGGTCTAAATAAGTGCTTTTCCACAGAATTCACATGATCGATCCACTGCCTGCAGGAAAGTTTATCTCCATTTTTCAATTGAAAATGTTAAAAACGAAAAACCTTTTGGGCTTTTAATTGCTTCTTAGCCATCAGCCTTAGGCAACTTGGCCTGATGGTGGCTGGATATACGAAACGTGGGAATGAAAGCTCGCAAAAAACCCAGTCAGAAGCAAACAAATAACAAATTAGGCACAACATAATTAACAGCAAAGTAGAATAAAAAAAAGATAGAATAGAAACTGATTAGGAGAAGTTGTAACAAATATCTGGGGCACGCATATCAAGTTATGAAATAAATGAAATAAACAAGGCCGCGAATGGATTTCTAAAAATACCGAGAGTTGTGGATTTTCGATGGCACAACCTACAATCTAGAAGCAAAATTATATTTACTTCACCTTGGACGAATCTGTGGCATCGTTATTCGCACGATTTGGATAAGTTCAAGTCGCGAGAAATGTTGGACTGGGCGTTATTTGAGCCCAAAAGACGAAAGGGCGTAAGAACTGAGCTGAATGAGTAGTCAAAGGTTAAAGCGATGGGCACAGGTCCGAGGCAATGGGTTTGGAAAATTCCAAAAAAAATCGAAAATTCCAAAAATATCCAGCAAAATCGCTTACCCATAGTTATTTTTATCACCTAGCCACCGCAAGACTGCGACTGAGCCTCAACAACTACCTCGACTTTACGAAAACTGAAAAACGAGTGGCTCCCACCTCAGCTACTGTTTTGCGGACGTCACAGTCTATACTCATATTTTATTTTAAAAATCTTTTTTCGGTCCGCCGACATTGTTAGGTAATCGTCGTATTGTCATTGGCTGATTAATTGGATTTGAATGCGATTTGGCCGCTGCTTGGCCAAGAAACATCATCATCATCATCATCATCATCATTATCATCATCAACTGCAATTCGTCGAAATCAATTGGCCGATTGCAAAGGGTTTCCGAGAAGAGCCAGAGAGAGACTGTCGATGTATTGATCACAAATGGACTTTGTCAGAGCCCATGAATGGACTTTTTTGGGGGCAAATGCGTGCAACCTGAGCCCACCGCACTTGTGAAGCAACCAAATTTGAGAGTGAAAAACAGTTTGTGTGGCTGTTTGGAGCAGTTTTGGCACTGGAACGTGTTAGTGGATTGATGAAATATAACCATTGCAACCGGGCAAATGGCTTCGGATTCAGAAGGCCTAAAGCAACCTTTAATTTAGAAAGTTTGCCCATTTTTAGGGGATTTTTTCGGGTTTTTTTGTACATTTCCCATCCCAAGGACGTGGAAATTCGAACAGCTAGAAGAATGGGATGGTTTTTGGCTTGGCAACTTCAACTAGGTGGTTTTGGTTTGCCAGAAATGGCTGAATTTCTGATTTGATCTCCACACCAATCTCTAGCAAAAACCGAGCTTAGTTTTCAACCCACTTCAGATTTTCAAACAGTGGCAAAAAAAGGAGACATTTGTCGTTAAAACGGATTTTTAACATCGAGGAAACTCTCTTTGGACTTTGGAAATTTGAGCTCTAACCGATCTTCGTTTTTTCTCGCAATTTAAATCTGCAAAGTGGCCGAAAGTGTGAAAATTTGAAAAAAATCATCGAAGAATGTGCAGTTGCCTCAAAACGCGATTAGTATCGAGCTCAATGAGCTGAAAATAACGAGTTTTCCACCTCTTCACAATACAAACCGAGGTTTTATCCCTAAAATGCATCTTTAACACCGAAAAATACCACCGATAAACGCTTGACGCTTGACGCAATAAGACATGGGGGAAGATCGGCCGCAAACGTCCAACACTTTTCGGCCCAGAACTTGTTTATTTTTTCCGCAATTTTGAACTTTCAAAAAGTCGAATAAAGAGCAGGTTTCTATCTCTAATATCCAGCTTTAAGACTGGAAAAATCTGGCCAATTAACCAAGGTAGCAGCAAATTAGTATAAGGAAATTTAAAACTTCGGGGGACTTTAAAACCCCAAACACTCAGCTTAGCTCAGAACTTGTTTCGTTTTTCGGATTTTGAAATTTCGATAGGGGAAGAAAGAGGAGGTTTTATCTTCGAAATTCAGCTCCAAGATTTAAAAATATAGAAAACGAACAGAGATCGCAAGACATTTATATTCGGGAAACTAAATTTTGTTGTCCCCAAACATTCTTCAGCTCAGAACGTGCTTGGTTTTTTACAGATCTTGATTCTTCAAAAAATGGAAGAAAGAGCAGGTTTTTTTCTTCGTGATTCAGCTTTGATTTTTCAAAAACTAATTTTATATAGTTTATGTAAATTTATATACTAAAAAGTAAAACTTGATGGCCCCAAACACTCTTCAGAGCTCAGAACTTGCTTAGTTTCTTTCCGATTTTGATTCTTCAAAAAGTGGAAGAAAGAGCAGGTTTTTGTCATCAAAAATCAGCTCTGGGACTTGAAAAATCTCTAAAAGTAACAGAGATAATAAAAATGTTTATCCGGGAAACCAACACGTTTGGGAACTATAAAGTGGCAAGCACTCATTAGCTCAGAACTTGTTTCATTCTTTACAGATTTTCAATCTTTGAAAAGTGGAAGAAAGAGCAGGCTTTTTGACTCGAAACTCATCTGGAAGATTCAAAAAATTTGAGAAAATCACAGAGACGCAACAAATTTATATTCTGGAAACTAAAACTTGGTGGCCCCAAACACTCTTCAGCTCAGAACTTGCTTAGTTTCGTTCCGATTTTGATTCTTCAAAAAGTAGAAGAAAGAGCAGGTTTTTGTCATCACAATTCAGCTCTGGGACTTGAAAAATCTCTAAAAGTAACAGAGATAATAAAAATGTTTATCCGGGAAACCAACACGTTTGGGAACTATAAAGTGGCAAGCACTCATTAGCTCAGAACTTGTTTCATTCTTTACAGATTTTCAATCTTTGAAAAGTGGAAGAAAGAGCAGGCTTTTTGACTCGAAACTCATCTGGAAGATTCAAAAAATTTGAGAAAATGACAGAGACGCAACAAATTTATATTCTGGAAACTAAAACTTGGTGGCCCCAAACACTCTTCAGCTCAGAACTTGCTTAGTTTCTTTCCGATTTTGATTCTTCAAAAAGTGGAAGAAAGAGCAGGTTTTTGTCATCAAAATTCAGCTCTGGGACTTGAAAAATCTCTAAAAGTAACAGAGATAATAAAAATGTTTATCCGTGAAACCAACACTTTTGGGAACTTTAAAGTGGCAAACACTCATTAGCTCAGAACTTGTTTCATTCTTTACATATTTTGAATTTTTGAAAAGTGGAAGAAAGAGCAGGCTTTTTTATTCGAAATTCATTTTGAAGATTGAAAAAATTTGAGAAATTGATTCTGGAAACTAAATGAACTAAAACTTGGTGGCCCCAAACACTCTTCAGCTCAGAACTTGCTTAGTTTCTTACCAATTTTGATTCTTCAGAGAGTGGAAGAAAGAGCAGGTTTTTGTCTTCACAATTCAGGTTTGAGATTAAAAAAATCTGGGAAACTGACAGATCGCAAAATTTTTATATCCCGGAAACCAAATCTTGTGGACACCAAACACTCTTCAACTCACAACTTTCTCCGTTGTCTACGCATTTTGACTCTTCAGACAGTGGAAGAAAAATAAGATTATTTTCTTCCAAACGGATATTCAAGAATCCAAAAATCCCGCTTCATGACGGAGAAGGAGGTAAATGTACATCTGGACTACTTTCGACTTTAAAACTCCAAGCCCTCTTTAGCTCAGAACTCGCTTGGTTTTTCGCAGATTTTAAACCTTCAAGAAGGAGAGGAAAGAGTAGGATTTTGTCTTCAAATTTCTGCTTTGAAATTGAAAAACCCTCGAAAACTCACAGAGATCGCGAAAAATGTATATCCGGGAAACTAAAACGAGTCCCAAACACTCCTCAGCTCACAGCCTCCCCAGTTGCGTACGTATTTTGAATCTTCAGACAGCGGAAGAAAAGGAAGGTTCTTATCTTCCAGATAGGTATTTAAGAATCCATAAATTCCTATACCTAATGAAGATGAAGGCAAATTACAATTTGGATACTTAGGACTTTGAAACTTCAAGCCCTCTTTAGCTCAAAACTCGCTTGGTTTTCAGCGGATTTTAAACCTTCAAAAAGTGGAGGAAAGAGGGGCATTTCGTCTTCCAATTGCAGCTTCGAGATTTAAAAAAATCTCAGAAACTGACAGCGATCACAAGAAAAGTTATACCCGGGAAACTAAAACTTGCGGGACCCAAACGCTCTTCAGCTTACCACTTGCGTATTGGTTCACGTACTTTCAATCTTCTGACAGTCGAAGGAAAAGAAAAAACAAAAGTTCTTATCTTCCCAATGCTCCCGCTACATAACGGAGATGGAGGCAAATATACATCTGGGAAATTTTCGCACTTTTAAGCACTCTTAGTCGCTTAGTTTTCCTCCGATTTGGCAACTTCAAAAAGCAGAAGATAAAGCAGGTCTATAACGTTGAAATGCATAAATTGACCCTTTAAAAACCTCCGAGTTAAGGGAAACAAAGGCAAATATATAGAGGGGAAACTTTGATAACCTCCAACTTAATGCTCAACACGAGCTCAGCTCACTGATATCAAGCCTACTAACTGACCCTAAAATGTCTATGAAAATCCATAGGGGTAATTCTAGCTCTGTGACCTTTTAGATACAAAACCCCTAGTTTAGATATACAGAAACACCCTGTATAGACACACGATCCAGTGGGCGTTTGAACCTAAGACGTTCTTTCTATTTCTTTTCTGATTCTAAGCTAGAGTGAATAAGTATCACTTTTATATGTCAAAGACTTAGGATGCTTTTACTGTATGTTGTAACCATCAGCAGATTATGCCATAGTAGGCTCAGGCTAAGATACAGAGTGTCTAAAGAAATTTTGTCTTCAATTGAGGGAGCGAGATGAATGGTCACTTACAATGATACTGCGCTTTGAGTGCAAAAGCCACAATATTAGTCATCGACGAAACATGCAGGATTGGATTTTTTAATGAAAGCTCTCCAACTTACCTACCAACCTTCAGGTCTGGAATGAAAAAGATCCAGAGTGCTTTGAAAAAAGGGATGCAACTAGAAACAATCGTGAATCTATGTTAGCATCTGTTTTAAAGCTGGTTCACACGCTGACATTAATGTCGTGACGCCTAATGCCGTGACAGCAGCCAGTGTACACGTCGCGACACAGTGACCTTCAACTGTCGTCACCGTGTGAACGAGCCTTAAATCGCACTGGCAAAAAGGAAGGAATTTGTCGAAAAAAAGTGTGGATCGCCATGGCAAATGCTGGAGCGGCGGGTGCTGCTTGTTAAGAAGCCACGTTAGTCGACTTGTAAATGAAGCCTACTTTTACACAGTTGCCAATTCCGAAAAAAATCTGTGATTAACATGGGAAAAGTGGACTTCATGAAGACTCGGTCAGCTCAAGCGTTTGCGGGGCGTGCACAGTACCACCGATTAGCTTTAAAAAAACTTTATTGAAGTTTGAGGCTGTACAATCATCATCATTATCAAATATATTATAACGGATTACATACAGTCGTAATTACATCTCTAAGTACAATATACATATAAACATATAACACATTTAGATGGTACTCTAGCGAACGACACAAGCGAAAAAACATTGACAGTGAAATTGTTCCTGTTTAAAGGCACTGTGATGATGGTTGGATGGTAGTTTACCACTGTTCAAGGGGGCGGGGTTTGATTGCATGAAAGAACGACATTTTTCGCAGGATCGGTTTGCCGAAACGTCGCTATACCGCTGAAAATCCCATTCGTGGTTAATAGTCTTTTAGTAGTGAACTCGTATAGAAAAACCCTGTTGCAAAATGCCGCCCTTTTCATCACAGAACAGTCAGCCCCCCGAGTCAGATCCGCTTAGCGCCTGTAAGATGTGGACTTACCAGGCCTGTATCTGTCCAAAGATCCGTAGTTGTGTGGGAAAATGGCCCTGGGCGAGTATCCGTAGGTATCACGATGGAGGGGATCGTAACGATATCCGGGCACGTGGATGCGCTCAGCAGCCGCACTTGGATCGTCGTAGATCGACTTTCCATAGGGCCAACCGGCAGAAAGCTCTGGAAGATCGCTCAGAGGCCGGAAAATGCCTCTCGGTCTGGCTGAGTAGGAGTCGCTTGCCCTCAAATCGTCGGATCCTGCAAATCGAAATCAACCAGCAGTTTAGCGGATCGTTCCTTCCTGGCCTCCTTCTTCTCTCACCTTTAAGGGACCTTACAAAGGACTGCCAGAATCTGGCCTTCTTTGTAGGGGACTCGTTGAGACTGATCATTTCTAGATGGTCTTTGAAAGACATTGTGTCGTTTTGTGTTCGGCTACTTGGTTTACTTGGTCGTTCGTCTGGAAATCCAAAAAAAAAAACTTTCAAACAACCTCAAAGAGTCTAAGAGGCGACTTCGAGTTACATCAGCGCGTTTTTCAGCTGATTACCGCTATGTAGACCCCAATTAAAATAATGGCGATCGCATAGATGAGCAGCGTCCAAATCTCGCTCGATCCCATAGCTTTAGGTCTGGATAATCGGCCGGCCAATGCGGACTATTTTGGTCGCGACTCGCTGCGGATCGGTTGCTCGATGGAACGTTGTGCGCGCACTTTTTTTCTATTTTTAAAATTGCGCAGTTTTTTTCTCTCCATTCACATGGAGATTCATCCATCGTTTGCTTAAACTTCCCGGTAAAAATAGCACCCTGGATGCGAAGGTCACACTGTAATAACTCCAATTTGTTGTTAATGGAGATTGGATGATTCAACTATTTTGTTTTCTGGGTGGAGGTTTTTTGGCCGTTCGCACGTTTTTGAGTCAGGATCGGCCGATTTGGATGCCAGTAGTATGACGGGCCCCAGAGGAATGCAATTGAACGTCTATTTTGGTCGCAGTGGGCTTTTTCTGTGTCACCGTAATGTTTAGTAAACATCGCTGGGATGTAAATGGACACTAGCGAGCTTCATTTGTTCACTTGGCAGGCCAATGGGCCCACTTCCACCGTGTAAACATAGCCAGTAGCCATCAGGTTTCATGGTCGAGTGGAGAAGGATCGAGTTAAATAACTCGAGTTATTTGCGATATCTCGAGTTAATTTTGCAGTACTATAGCAGATTTTGGGGGTTTTTTGGAAGATAATTTTATTCGAGTCGAGCGAGTCTCTCACTGAGAGAAAAAAATGAAAGGAAGACTCAATGAGAGACATGAATCGAAGCGAAATGATTCGAATGAAGGATAAGAGAGAGGTTGAGCAAGAGTTAATTGATACAGAATTTCAAAATTTCATGCATATTTGCTTCTCTCTAGAAAATTTCTTTATTTTCAAGCAAAAATTATCTCTCTTTTACACGCCGGATGCATCTCTTTTTTTAATCAGCAACTTCATGTTTGATGTCTCTTCAATCTCTGCTAAAACACGAAAATCGAATTATTTCCTTGTAAAAATCTCTCTTATTGCTTTTGCCATACGTGCAGATGAAATAAGAGAGATTTTTTGTTTTCGTGTTTTAGCAGAGACTGGCGACTCAATTGAAGACAGAGAGAGACATAAAGTGGCGTTAAACGGACAATTACTGATGTAAAAGAGAGATGGAATAAGAGAGAATTTTGGGCTCAAAACAATTCATATTAAAGACAAACTCGAAGTTAAGCAGGACTTCATTGATAACAAATTTCAAAGTTTTTATTATTTTTGTGTGCAAATATCATTTCCTAATCTCTCTTCTTCGATCTGCTTATATGGCAGAGGAAATAAGAGAGATCTTTCGGAAAAAAATAAGTCGATTTTCGTGATTTAGTTGAAATTGGCGGCTCAGCTGATGAAGGAGAGAAGAAGTGGTGGCGAACAGAAATTTGCTGATGTAAAAGAGAGATGGAATAAGAGAGAATTTTCAGCCCAAAACAATTCAACTTAAAGACAAACTCGAAGTTAAGCAGGACTTTATTGATAATGAATTTCAAATTTTTAATATTTTTGTGTGCAAATCTCATTTTCAGGTCTCTCTTCTTCGATTGCTTGTATGGCACATGAAAAAGAGAGATATTTGAAAAAAAAGTGTTTCTGATTTAAGAGACACCTCGCAGCTCAACTAACAGGAAAGAGAAAAAGTGGTGTCCAACGAAAATTTGTTGATGTAAAGAGAGATGAAATAAGAGAGAATTTTCGCCTCAAAACAATTCAAATTAAAGACAAACTCGAAGTTAAGCAGGACTTTATTGATAATGAATTTCAAATTTTTAATTATTTTTGTGTGCAAATCTCATTTTCAGGCCTCTCTTCTTCGATCTGCTTGTATGGCACATGAAAAAAGAGAGATATTTTGAAAAAAAAAGTGTTTCTGATTTAAGAGACACTCGCAGCTCAACTAACAGGAAAGAGAAAAAGTGGTGTCCAACGAAAATTTGCTGATGTAAAGAGAGATGAAATAAGAGAGAATTTTTCAGCCTCAAAACAATTCAAATTAAAGACAAACTCGAAGTTAATCAGGACTTTATTGATAATGAATTTCAAATTTTTAGTTATTTTTGTGTGCAAATCTCATTTTCAGGTCTCTCTTCTTCGATCTGCTTGTATGGCACATGAAAAAAGAGAGATATTTTGAAAAAAAAAGTGTTTCTGATTTAAGAGACACTCGCAGCTCAACTAACAGGAAAGAGAAAAAGTGGTGTCCAACGAAAATTTGTTGATGTAAAGAGAGATGAAATAAGAGAGAATTTTCGCCTCAAAACCATTCAAATTAAAGAGAAACTTGAAGTTAAGCAGGACTTTATTGATAATGAATTTCAAATTTTCAATTATTTTTGTGTGCAAATCTCATTTCCAAATCTCTCTTATTCGATCTGCTTGTATGGCAGAAGAAATAAGAGAGATATTTTGAAAAAAAATAATTGAATTTTTCTGATTTAAGAGACACTTGCAGCTCAACTGACGAGAGAGAACAAAAGTGGCACCAAAAGGAAATTTGCTGATGTAAAAGAGAGACACAATAAGAGAGAATTGTGGGCGCAAAGCAATTAAAATTAAACCTAAACTCGAAATTAGCAGGAGTTTACTGAACATAAATTTTAAATTCTCAATTCTCTTTTGTTGGAGTTGCTGGTATTGGCAGATGAAATAAGAGAGATGCTTTGCAAAAAACATAATTCGATTTTCGTGATCTGGGAGAAACTGGCGGTTCACCTGGCAAAACAGAGAAAAGGGCACACTAAACATAAATTTGCTGAAGTAGAAAAGAGATGCATCTGCCCTGCAATAAAAGAGAGATTTTTTGCAAAGAAATAATTCAATTTTCGTGTATCAGCAGAGAGAAAACGAACATTTGTTGATGTATAAGAGAGATGCATTAGAAGAGTATTCGTCGGCGCATTTCTTCTGCTCTCTCTTCAGTTGAGTCGTCAGTCTCTCTAAATTTGCACGCATAGTAGAAGCAATAAAAGAGAGTTTATGCGAACCAATAATTTCCCTTTCGCGTTTTAGCAGAGACTGGCATTGAACTGGAGCGAGAGAAAGAAATAGGCGTCAATTAGGAGTTTGCAGATGAAGTTTTTGCGGCGTAATTTAATTCGAATAAAAAACAATTCGAATTAGAAACCATTCGAATGAAAACATGCGAGATATCCAAGAGGCGTTTGCTCCTATCAAGATGCAACCCGAGAATGGTTTTCCAGAAAAAAAATTGATGTGTTCTCTTCAATCCATTCGATTATGTAACGCGAGACATTGGAAATATCTCGATTATGAAATCAATTCGATTATCATCTTTATTTATGCGGTGTTTGGGCTGTGCAGATTAAAGTGCTGAAAATAGTGGCAAACAAATCGTAAAACGCTCAGCGCGGTCGATTTTTAAACAAAACTAAGTTTAGATTGGCGAATTTGGGGAAAACAGCGCGAAAATGAGCCGAAGGAATTTGAATTTAAAACAAGCCACTGTGACGTGATTCGGTGTGGAGGCCGAGCTAATTTGGTGCCCGGCTATTTTTAACGTCGATTTTCGGCTTTTGGCATGCCATTTCGATAATTGGGACCTAAATCCTGCTGCTCTTGAAACCAGGCCCTGCCACTATGTTCCGGTGTCTTATTGTCCTTTCCAGCCATCAGTGAAAGGGAAAATTGCGCAAATTTCTGGCTTTAATCCCAGTCAAAGACCATGGGGCGGTTTGCCAAAATTTACGAAACCCACAGCGCAAACAAACCAACGTATAAAATTTCGCTAACATAATAAATTTACATAACAGTCACTCGAAGCGGACTATTTTTGTATTAGAGTCAGTCAGACCGTGCCCAGATCGAAAATAGACACCAATATCCATATATCAGCTCGAAAAATGAAGTTGCGAGTGGTCACTGTCGCGTATTTTCTCGCTTTTGGACTTGAAACGGATTTTTGTGAAAATTCTGCAAAATTATGCGAATGAAACTGAAATAAATCGAAAGTTTCATGGCCTTTAGAGAGCTGAACCATGAAAACCTGATTACTCAACAGTTGCAAAGGACACTTAAAAATACACCTCGTTACATAAGGGCTTTTTATGATCGAATCGGGATAAACGGGCCTAAGAAACTGTCCAGCTAGCCCCTTTGGGGCCGAAGAAAACGCTGGCAAAGAGGCGCAGTTTCAGGCCAGTTTCTTTGGATGGTACAATTAGCACATACTTACGGTACCACTTGGGAACCCAACAGAGAAACTCGCGGATATTCTAATGAGGTTTCAACACTTTTGTTTGGTACTAACCTACTAAGTTGGCGGTATAGCGAGTCGAGATCTGCGATTGCTGTTCGGCACTGACTGCGTCGCGACGCTCCGCGTCGTTTTGGGCGGCTTGAGAGGCGTCGGTGACGTCGTGATGCGGGGGCGTCCTCCCAGGCTCCTCACTTTTGGGTGTAAATTTAGTGGACGTTTGCCAGTCCCTTATTTGATCACTGATCAGGCGAATTTTCCGGCCAGGTCACTTACTCAAACTCGTTAATCTCGATTCTTTTCACGGCTAAACTGTGGCAGTTTTTAGTCGCACTCGAAACAGACATATCTGTGAAGGTGCACGCCACTCATGTTTGTGAAACGTTAGGAAAAAACGGGCTCTTCAATTCACATTCTTTTTAAAGTGGAGCCTTTTGAATTGCCATTTACCTGCCAAGCCCTGAAAATAAGAACAGTATAAGAAATGAATGACGTTTTTGAATCACCCTGTATTTGTGGTGTCTTGTCTGTGTTCGTGCCAACTTTTGACTCTCTAGATTAATAAATGTAGAAGTCATGAGCCGTTAGAGAACGCCTTGCAAAAGTTCAAAGTTGGCTAAATTTTGAAAAATCGCCAAATGTGAATCTGCAATTGGAATCAATTGAAACTTTCGGAGCGTTATTTGGTGACCCTTGTCTCTAAGCGTGCGAACTTTTGTCCCTCCAGATAAGAAACTGTCGAAGTTATCGACGTTCGAAAATCGAATTAGCAAAAAAAAATCAAGCATAAAGTTGACTAAAGTTTGAAAAATCGCCAAATATCAAAGTGTCATTGGAATCATTTCAAACTTTCGGAGCGTTAGTAGGTGACACTTGTCTCTAACTCTACGAACTTTTGTCTCTCTAGATAACGAACTGCCGAACTTATCGGCTTTCGAAAATCGAATAGCAAAAAAAAATTCAAGCATAAAGTTGACTAAAGTTTGAAAAATCGCCAAATATCAAACTGCCATTGGAATCATTTCAAACTTTCGGAGCATTATTAGCTAACCCTTGTCTCTAACTCTTACGAACCTTGGTTTCTCTAGATAACGAACTTCGAACTTATCGGCTTTTGAAAATCGAATAGCAAAAAAAAATTCAAGCATAAAGTTGACTAAAGTTTGAAAAATCACCAAATATCAAAGTGTCATTGGAATCATTTCAAACTTTCGGAGCGTTAGTAGGTGACCCTGGTCTCTAACGCTACGAATTTTTGTCTCTATACATAACGAACTGTCGAAGTTATCGGCTTTCGAAAATCGAATAGCAAAAAAAATTCAAGCAGAAAGTTGACTAAAGTTTGAAAAATCACCAAATATCAACTTGTCATTGGAATCATTTCAAACTTTCGGAGCGTTATTAGGTGACCCTTGTCTCTAACTCTACGAACTTTTGTCACTCGAGATAACGAACTGTCGAAGTTATCGACTTTAGAAAATCGAATAGCAAAAAAAATCAAGCATAAATTTGACTAAAGTTTGAAAAATTACCAAATCCCAAGTTCTCATTGGAATCATTTCAAACTTTCGGAGCGTTATTAGGTGACCCTTGTCTCCAACTCTACGAACTTTTGTCTCTCTAGATAACGAACTGTCGAAGTTATCGACTTTCGAAAATCGAATAGCAAAAAATTCAAACAGAAAGTTGGCTAAAGTTTGAAAAATCACCAAATATCACAGTGTCATTGGAATCATTTCAAACTTTCGGCCCGTTATTAGGTGACTCTGGATTGTAATCTTGCGAACTTTTGTCTTTCTACGTCACGAAATGTTGAAGTTATGGGCTCTTGAAAAACTACTTTCAAAAGTTAAAGTGCAAAGTTGACTAAAATTTGAAAAACTACTAAAAATCAGTTTCTAATTGGAAAAAATTGAAACTTTAGGAGCGTGGTTAGGTGTCTATTTTCTGTGCTCCACCCAATTTCCCTTTCTCTACATGAAAAACTATTAAAGTTTTGAGGTTTTCAAAAATGTCTTGGAAAAGTTTAGCGCAAAGTTGACTAAATTTTGAAAAATCGTCAAAAATCAACCTGGACTTGAAATGAGTTGGAACTTTACAAGTTTTATTAGGTGACCCTTGTCTATGTTCGTGCCAACTCCCATCTCTCTTGCTGAAGAAACTTTGAAGTTTTGGAGTTTAAAATAGGTCTTTAAAAAGCCCAAGCATAAAGTTGTCAAAATTTTAAAAAATCGCTAAACATGAATCTGTAGCTGCACTCAACTGAAACTTTAGCACCTTCATTAGGTGACTCTTGCCTCTGTTGGTGCCAATTTTGATCTCTCTAGATGCAGAAATGTTGAAGTTATGGGTTTTTAAAAAACGTGTTGCAAAAGTCGAGGCTCAAAATTGGCTGAAATTTCAAAAAATCTCCAAAATTTAACCTGCAGGCGAAATAAATTGAAACCTCCCAACTCTCGTAAGGGGGTCTCTTGTCGATATTCGAACCAACTTTCATCTCTCTAGAGGGAGAAATGTTGAAATTACGCGCTTTTGAAGCACGACTTGCAGAAAAGTTCAAACACAAAGTTGACTAAAGTTTGAAAAATTGAAAGCATGAAGAACAGCGCATTTGAAAAAATCCCAGTTCAGTATTGAAAAAATTGGAGTTTTTTCGACAACAACTTTTGGATTTATTTGCAAAAAACGGCAATAATTTGGTTTTGCCAGTATTTCCGAAAGCGAACAACATTTGGAAACAGTGCATCGAGATCTTGACCCGAACTAGGAACTTTGACGGCCTAGAAGACAACAATAGTGGCCCTAGTAGTTGGGCCACCCTGTATATATTTTGCAGTGTTTAGCGATCATCGCCTCCATCACATCTTTACCTCCTCTAAACTTCAGTAAACCCGAATTGTGTTCTGTTCAGTCATAAAACTGAAGGGAAAAGTGCGAGTTTGCTATTCGTGTTCTAGTTGCTTTGATAATTTATTGATCAAAGTTTTCCAATAAAACTCAAAACCCTCCAAAACTGAACTGGCCTCACCTTGTATACCCTTGTTGAACAACAAGATCAAACATGAATTATGCCCAGCAATAGACAAACTCTTGCCAATATTTGTTGTTGACTTTTGCAAATCCGGCGTCTATTTCTATACCATTTTTACGGCGTCTAAAGTTTATTTACTACGTCATTATTTATTTTTCGAAGAAAACCCAAATTGCCTGTTCAATACACCCACTGAACAGCGTCATTTACTCTTTCCAAACTGCCCCACGCAGTAATTTTTTCAGTAAATATGTTGTTCGATTGATCGATTCTGCCAGGAACTTGCAGTGAAGTTTCCATCTCCCTGTATGTTTTGAGGGCCAGTTACCACTCAAACCCCCTCAAAAAAACTTGCTGGCTTGTCTAGAAGCTGGCATTTTGGACTGGACACAGTTTTTTTTTGGATAATTGAGCTGAAATCGTCACAAAACGTCACCTAAGTTTAAAAAAAAGCAAACCTTGACAAAGAACAACTAATCCATATTGGCAAAGCTCCGATTTGGTAAGTTGCCATTTGAAAGCGTAATTTTCAGTTTCCCAAATGTTAGAGTGCCTTTAGCGATTGGGAAACACTTAACTCAAAGATGCAGCGGCGTAGATTTGGGGCAAACCAGTTAAATTTGCCAGCAGTTTTCATTTTTGTACCGCCCAAATCGCTTGAAAAACGCCGCTGAAACTTGGAAATTGCATGTATTTTCAGCTTTTTGGCAAGCGTTGCGATGTTAAATTTAGAATCAATATAATAGTGGATAACAGATATCGAAATAAATTTTTCGGTGGTTTTTCTTGGAAGTGCTGGATGGAGTATAATTTACAAATCGATAAAAATATTATTTGGAAACTGCGAGCGATAAACACGCATTTGTTTGTGTACATCTTTAAATATATTTATGGTGTCACTATTAAGACTCAAATCAAGAAATTAGGCCGATAAATCGGGCAAAAATGACTCAAATGGTGACCATTTGCAGGTTTTTCAGTGTCAGAGACTGGGGGTTGAAGCAGTTTCTTTATGTAGTTTTGCGGATGGTCAATATTTACCTGTAAGTTACCAAATTTCAAATGTTTTAAGGATAATTCAATGCACTTTGCAACGTCGCACTTGACCAACAAGACAATGTTGCGCTATTTCATTCTTTGCCGAGATATCTTTGAAAATGTTCCGGAGTTGTTCATTTTGCGTCTAGCTCTTTAAAGGTTAGGAATTTCCAAAGAAGCCTAATCAGGAAAAGATGGCTTATAAAATACTCTATTGAAAAGGTCCTAAAGAGTATTCACATTTTCCAGCCGTTTTCGAGATACAAGCTCTTCAACTTGGAGGGATACTAAAGATGGGTAATTTTTGCTCCTACGTTTTTAAGGTTAGAAAATTCGGCTAAAGACACACTAGATAAAGATAGTTTCTGAGGCGCTCTATAAACTTGGCTCTATTGCTTTTTTCGATAGTTTTAACCGTTTTAGAGATATTGACTTTGAAACTTCAATCGTCGCTTAAAATTTGTTGTTTTTGGTTTATTAATTTGTAAAGATGCGCATTTTAAGTTAAAACCTGCTAAGAAAAATACACTTTTTGAGGCGCTCTATAAAAAGTGTGCCACTGAATTTTTCGATAGTTTTAACGGTTTAAGAGATTTGAGCTTTCAAAGTTCGACGGCCGCTTAAAATTTGTCATTTCTTGCTTCTGAGCTTTTTAAGGTTAGAATACTCGGCTAAAGACACACCAGATAAAGATAGTTTCTGAGGCGCTCTATAAACTTGGCTCTATAGCTTTTTTCGATAGTTTTAACCGTTTTTAGAGATATCGACTTTGAAACTTCAATCGTCGCTTAAAATTTGTTGTTTTTGGTTATTAATTTGTAAAGATGCGCATTTTAAGTTAAAACCTGCTAAGAAAAATACACTTTTGAGGCGCTCTATAAAAAGTGTGCCACTGAATTTTTCGATAGTTTTAACGGTTTAGGAGATTTGAGCTTTCAAAGTTCGACGGCCGCTTAAAATTTGTCATTTCTTGCTTCTGAGCTTTTTAAGGTTAGAATACTCGGCTAAAGACACACCAGATAAAGATAGTTTCTGAGGCGCTCTATAAACTTGGCTCTATAGCTTTTTTCGATAGTTTTAACCGTTTTAGAGATATCGACTTTGAAACTTCAATCGTCGCTTAAAATTTGTTGTTTTTGGTTTATTAATTTGTAAAGATGCGCATTTTAAGTTAAAACCTGCTAAGAAAAATACACTTTTTGAGGCGCTCTATAAAAAGTGTGCCACTGAATTTTTCGATAGTTTTAACGGTTTAAGAGATTTGAGCTTTCAAAGTTCGACGGCCGCTTAAAATTTGTCATTTCTTGCTTCTGAGCTTTTTAAGGTTAGAATACTCGGCTAAAGACACACCAGATAAAGATAGTTTCTGAGGCGCTCTATAAACTTGGCTCTATAGCTTTTTTCGATAGTTTTAACCGTTTTAGAGATATCGACTTTGAAACTTCAATCGTCGCTTAAAATTTGTTGTTTTTGGTTTATTAATTTGTAAAGATGCGCATTTTAAGTTAAAACCTGCTAAGAAAAATACACTTTTTGAGGCGCTCTATAAAAAGTGTGCCACTGAATTTTTCGATAGTTTTAACGGTTTAAGAGATTTGAGCTTTCAAAGTTCGACGGCCGCTTAAAATTTGTCATTTTTTGCTTCTGAGCTTTTTAAGGTTAGAATATTCGGCTAAAGACACGCCAGATAAAGGGGGTTCCTAAGGCGCTTCAACTTGGCTCTACTGTCCAACTTGGCTCTACTGATTTTTTCGATAGTTTTAACCGTTTTGTAGATTGGACCTTTTAAACCTCGATTGTCACTTAAAAATTGTCAATTTTTGCTTGTAACTTTGTAATAATTTGCATTTTTTTGTAAGAATTAGTGACAAAAAATAGATTTTAAGACGGTGCATCGAAAAGGTTCTAATGACTTTCTATATAGTTCCACCCGTTTCTGAGTTATGAGCCTTCAAACTTCCATTACCCCTTTACATTTTTGAGCAATTTTTCTCAATTTTTTTCAAAATCTCCTTAACCGTTGGGAATTTCTACTAAAGCCTTATTAGGAAAACTCAGTGTTTAAGGCGCTCTATCGAAAATGTTCTATTGAGTTTTCAGCTGCTATTAACCGTTTCGCCGATATAGACAGTTAAACCTTGGAGTTTAATAAAATTGCATAATTTGCCTTCTATGTCTTTAGAGGTTAGGATATCTGATTAAGCCTGTTTAGGGAAAGAGAGTGCTTGAAATTCTCTATGGAAAACGCTGATAATTTCCGCGGTTTTCCAGATATCCGATTTTGACCTGCGATGATCCTTTAAAAATAATTTTCTTTTAATTGAGGGGCGGAATTTTGCATACACCCTTATTATAAAAAGAAAGTCCTTGAGGTGCTCTATCAAAAAGGTCCTAATGATTATTTCGATATCATCAGTAGTTTCGGAACTATAGACACTTAAAACGACGCAAAATAATCAAGATTTTTCAATGATTTTTCCCATAAACCAAAAACCCATAAAGTTTTTCTGGTTTTTCCTGCATAAATTCCTTTTGTTACTCGTTGAAGCGGCAAATTGTTAAATTTAATTAGAAAAACATGCAAAACATCCTGCTACAAATAGATTGTCAATATCGAGAAAACGCTCAAGGCTCGTTTTCACAGCTCGGAAAAACAGTTTTCCCGGCGAAGGTCGTTGGTTTTTTCAAATAGTTATTGTCCATATGTTGGGACGGGGCTTAGCCAAAAACGTGGCAAATTCGCAACGTAATCCGCCTGCTAAAAGTAGAAATGCTGAAGTGAATGAAAATGTATTTTTAGCTGGCGCAGATGCGATTTTCCAGGAAATTTCCACTACATCATCACTTGCAGTGGAGTTACTTAAATTGGGCATCGGTTTGAACGTCCCAGTTGCCCAATAAACTCGATCAGCTAATTCTATTTGGAAATTGCGGGCGCTACATTAAGCTGTCCTTTATAGGAAAACACTGCCATAAATTCCAGGGTTTTTTTGCAATAGTAAAGTTAAAAACGATCCATTTCCCATGCTCTCGACTAAAAGTTGGGAAACTTTGCCAATTTATCCAGAACTGGGGACGTGGAATATGGCTTAACTGCATAATAGATTACCGTGGCTGCAGCCAGTGATTTCCCAAGTTGGGACTGAGGATTTTCTGGCAAAAACTCCCCGTTCGTACCACCGCATGATTTATTTATTCGGTTCAACCACCAAAAAATCCGATGGGAAACTCTAGTCGATTCTATTAGTTCGATACAATCTTGTCGTCAGTTTTCGTGCCGGTTTTTGTGGGCGTCGAGTTTCAGTCACGCATTCACCAGCTTATTTTTGTAATTTCATATTGATTTTTTCTGGATGTGATTGACTCATTGTCAACATCAAGTTTGTCAGTTGCGGCGCAAAAATGGCCATTCCAAAGTCGGAGAAGAAGGTAATCGACATCATGAAAGCGGACGAAATGTGGAAAACTTCCATTCGATCTGAGGATGCTTCGGCCAAAAACTGGCAAACCAATTGGGGCTGGATTCTGGATGAATATCGGTACTCACTTTCCCGGACTAATGCCGGCTTTTTTCATGGAGCTTTGTAGATGCTTGGAGCAGAAACTTAAGGAGAAAAGTGCCGAATCCAAGTTTCTAACGCACATTATGGAAGAGAAGAAAACAGACCCACAGAAACTCGTTGATTTCCCCGAAACAACCAACCACGAGTATGGCTGGGTGGCTTCTCAGCCAAACTTCCAGCTTGAACGCTTTGGGGCTGATATGTTCGAGCCTCAACCCTTGCCTGATTTCTACCGTATTCCCAAACATTAACAGCCGAAAAAAAATTAAAAAATCACCTTTCTCATGACATTGCCAGCAGGTTTTTCCACATGAAAATCCGCCCCCTATGGCATATTCAACCCATTCTACACGCTAATTGACTTTGGCGGGCCCGATTTCAGATCGCCATATCAATTAAGGCACGTGGCGATGTTCCGTTTTGTTGTTTTTGGCACGTGCAACACCAAAGCGCACTTTGGGGCCTTTTACTACCAACGAACGTAATCACATTGCGCTGGATTAGCTTCACTTGGCACTTTTTTTGGTTGAGTTTTCAGCGCAAAACTTGCAGTTGAGTTTTTGAGGAAATTTGAGGTTTCAAAAAATTTGAGAATAAGGAAGTTTTCCCGATCAAATGAAGGTTTAGGATGCGCAGGTTTGGGCAAGGGAGAGAAGCTACAGGCCTGAATATCGGGGATATTTTTTTCAGAAGCTTTAACGTTCTCCAGATTAGAACTTGCTGTGTTTTTGGCGGATTTTGCTTGTTCCAAGAAAGGGAGTATCTGTATCTCTCTTCTTCAATAAAACGGAAGCTATGTATGTTTCCAATGCGTCTTCAAGATTTCTAGAAGTCGCCAGCAGTGAAGCAGAAGAAAACTGTTGAAATTTCAAGCCTAAAATACTCTCCAGCTCAAAACGAGCCAACTTTTCCGTCGACTTTGGTTCTTCAAGGAATGCAACAAAGAGAAGCATATTCTTCTTCAAATTATTTTTTTAAGCGAACTGGGGTTTGGCAAGGAAAAGGAGCTACAAGCCAGTACAGCGGGGAGTGATTGAACTTCAAAATTTCAACGTTCTCCAGCTGAGAACTTCGGCGTTTTTGTGCCGATGTTGTTTCTTCAATAACGCGAAGAAAAGAGAGATATTTATCTTTCAAATGCGGTTTCAAGATTTTGAATTTGGCAGGGTATAGGAGCTACAAGCCAATATAGCGGGAAAATGTTGAAATCTAAAACCTAAAATACTCTTCAGTTCAACACTAGCTCAGTTTTTCGCCGATACTGGTTCGTTAAATAGTGGAATAAAGAGGTGGTTTTGCTTCGAGAATGTGTCGTTAAGATGCCAACATTTCGGGAAGAGAAAGAAGTCACAGTCTAATACAGCAGGGAAACTTGAAACTATAAAATATTCTTTGGTTCAAAACGAGCTGAATTTTTCTTCGATTTGAATGGAACTTGCTGCATTTTTTGCAGACTTTATCTCTTTAAACACTGGAAGAATGAGGAGAGGTTTCTCTTTCAAATAATTTTTTAATTTGTTACGGATTTGGCTGCCAAAAAGGAGTTATACGCCATTACAGTGGCGACTTTGTGTCGTTTAAAACTTTAACTTTCTCCAGATCAGAACTTGATGGGTTTTTGGCGGATTTGGTTTCTTCAATAAGGGAAAGACAAAGGAGGTATTTATCCTTGAAATGCGTCCTTAAGATTCCTAGAATGCAGCACGCGAAAGAAGCTATAAGCTAAAATTTGAAACAAATATTAAACTTTAAAATCCTGGAATACGCTTTGGTTCAAAACGAGCTCAGTTTTTCGCGGATTCTGATTCTTCAAATTGTGGAGAAAAGAGAAGGAGTTTGTCTTTCAAACGCGCATTCAGGAGGTCTCAAGTTCGCACAGCGTAAGGAGCTACAGATTAATATATCGGGAACATTTTGAATTCTAAGAACTTCAACTTTGTTCAGCCGAAAACTCGCAGTGGTTTTTACAAATTCTCATGCTTCAAATAGCGGGGAATAGAGGAAGATTTTGTCCTTGAAAGGAGTATTCGGCAGGTCTAAATTTCGCACAGCGTAAGGAGCTACAGATTAATATAGCGGGGACATTTCGAAATCTAAACACTTTACCGTTCTTCAGCTTAAAACCAGAAGGGTTTTGGGCGAGTTTTGATTCTTCAGATGGTGGAAAAAAGAGAAAGATTGTGCCCTTCGAAAGAAATTTTAGGATCTTTGAAATTCGACAAGAGAAAGGAGCTACAGGCTTATATAGGAAGGAAACTTTGAAATTATAACCTCTACAATACTCTGCGGCGCATAACGGCCTTAGTTTCACCCCGATTTCGATTATTTAAAAAATGTATCAAAGAGAAGGATTTTATCTTTCGATTGTGCTTTTAAAATCTCTGGAATTTGGAATTCGGAAGAAGCTACAGACTAACATAAGAGAAATTTTTTGAAATTAACCTCCTTCAAGAATCTACAGCTTCAAAACGAGCAAACTTGTACTCCGATTTTGAATCTTAAAAAATCTGGAAGGAAGAGCAGGATTTTGTCTTTTAAATGTTCATCAACAGATTTTAAATTGGGCAAAGAATGGAGCTGCACACAATTACATATGAAGAAAAAGCTGAAATTTAACGCCTGAAACACTTTTCAGCTGAAAACAAGCGCAGTTTTTTGCCGGTTTCGAATATGCAAAAAACTCGAGAAAGAACAGATATTGGTCTTTAAAACACAGTGTTGAAAAGTCTAAAGTTCGGCCAGAGAGCGAAGCTTCAGGCCAACAAATGCAGAAAACTTTGAAATTACAAACTTTACACCTGAATCAACTTTCACGTTCGAAACGAGTTTTTCATCGATTTCAACCATTCAAACAGCGTGAAAAAGGAAGGAGAGGATCTCTATCTTTCGTAGGCATCTTTAAGATATCGGCAATTTGGAAACACAAAGGAGCTACTAGGCAATATATGAAAAAAACTTTGAAATTCAGAATCTAAAACGCGTTTCAACTTCAACTTTCCTCAACTCTCAGAGAAGTTGGCCGATTTTGAAATTTTCAAAACTGAAAGAAACATGGCACTTTTATCTCTAAGACGCATATTCAAAGTGCCAATATTTCGGCAAAGAAGGAAAGCTACAGCTTTTTAAAGTTCTCTTGCGTTTAAAACGAGCTCAGTTTTTCGCGGATTTTGAATCTTCAAACGGCGTTTCTGAGCCTTCAGTTCTCTTCCCTACGGATTAAATCTAGAATCCAATAACCAGAGTACAAGTAAACACCAAAATCGCGTTTTTTCAATCAAAAACCGAACTTTATTTGCTGGCAAAAGCCCTTCCCACTGTATGGCCATGACCGTTTATCATAGTTTGTCAAAGTAGGGGCAGCCATCAATCATAATCACCCAAATTCGTCGGTTCATTTTTCTTCATAACGTAACATTTTTTCCTCTTTGAGCGTGTAACTCCTCATATCGTTTTTAGGACGTTCCCCACCTGGTTTGCATGCGAGTTTTACGTCGCATCACACAAATCAAGGGTTTAAATGAAATTTCTTTATGTAAAAAGAAATCCTTTTGTATACAAAAATCGCTATATTTACTAGGCCTCATTTTAGAACTTTGTCATCAAGAGTAAAGAAAGTAATTTTAAAATAAACGCTTGAAAAATACTCTTCAACTTGTCGATCTCGAACTCATCCTGAAGCAAATACTATTTTTGTACTAGATTCCTTCATTACACATACAGATAAAAAATCGTATCTTCCAAACTAACGGAAGAAGAACCTTGAAATTTTCACGGTCTCTAGAAGACACTCGGATCTCAAGATGCGGAGAATTTCAGAATAATGGTGCAAAACCCTAATTTTTCCCAGCTTGTTAAACGTGAGTCTCAAATTAATGTTTTCAGTTATCTACGTTCTCTCTTGAAAAAATTCGTATCTTCCAAACCAAGTCAAAAAACAATTGGACATTTTTCCCGTCTCGAGAAGACACTTGGTACTAAAGATGCCGAACGTTTCGTGAAAATCGCCCAAAATCCTGAAGTTTGCCATCTTTTCCAATCTGAGACTCAAAATTACTGTTTTCAGTCAAATGCTGTCTTGTCTTTGAAAAATCGTATCTTCCGAACTAAAGGAAGGATCAATTTGAAACTTTCAGCATCGTGAGAAGACATTTGACACTCAAGATGCTGAAAGTTTCGTAAAAATCGCAAAATCTCCTGATTTTAACAAATTCGGTCTATCTGACATTCAAAATTACTGTTTATATTCACCTGCGGTTTTGCCTTTAAAAATCGTATCTTGCGAACTAAAGCAAGAAGAACCTTGAAATTTCCACCTTCTTTAGAAGGACTCTCGGATCTCAGGATAGGGAAAATTTCAGAAAAATAGTATAGAATCCTGATTTTTTCAAGCCTGTTAAACGTGAACCTCAATATTACTGTTTTCAGTCAAATGCGATTTTGTCTTTAAAAAAATCGTGGCTCCCAATCTAAAGCACGGAAGAATTCGAAACTTTCATGATCGTAAGAAGACATTTGACGCTAAAGATGCTGCGAATTTCGAAAAAATCGCGAAATATCCTGATTTTAACAAATTCGGTCTATCTGACATTCAAAATTACTGTTTATATTCACCTGCGGTTTTGCCTTTAAACATCGTATCTTGCGAACTAAAGCAAGAAGAACCTTGAAATTTCCACCTTATTTAGAAGGTTCTCGGATCTCAAGATAGGGAAAATTTCAGAAAAATAGTATAGAATCCTGATTTTTTCCAGCCTGTTAAACGTGAGCCTCAATATTACTGTTTTCAGTCAAATGCGATTTTGTCTTTAAAAAATCGTGGCTCCCAATCTAAAGCACGGAAGAATTCGAAATTTTCATGATCGTGAGAAGACATTTGACGCTAAAGATGCTGCGAATTTCGAAAAAATCGCAAAATATCCTGATTTTAACAAATTTGGTTTATCTGACATTCAAAATTACTGTTTTCAGTCACATGCGGTTTTGGCTTTAAAATCAGATTTTGCGAACTAAAGCAAGGAGAACTTTGAAATTTCCACCTACTTTAGAAGACTCCCGGATCTCAAGATGGGGAAAATTTCAGAAGAATGGAGTAGAATCCTGATTTTTTCCACCCTGTTAAACGTGAGCCTCAAAATTACTGTTTCCAGTCAAATGCGATCTTGTCTTAAAAAATGGTGTCTCCCAAAGTAAAGCACGGAAGAATTCCGAAACTTACATGATCGCGAGGAGACGTTTGACGCTAAAGATGCTGAAAGTTTCGTAAAAATCGCAAATTATCCTGATTTTTAACAAATTTGGTCTATCTGACATACAAAATTACTGTTTTCAGTCACATGCGGTTTTGCCTTTAAAAATCGTATCTTGCAAACCAAAGCAAGGAGAACCTTGAAATCCTCACCTTCTTTAGAAGGCTCTCGGATCTCAAGATCGGGAAAATTTCAGAAAAATAGTATAGAATCCTGATTTTTTCAAGCTTGTTAAACGTGAGCCTCAAAATTATTGTTTTCAGTCAAATGCGATCTTGTCTTAAAAAATCGTGTCTCCCAAACTAAAGCACTGAAGAATTCGAAACTTTCTTGATAGCGAAAAGACATTTGACGCTAAAGATGCTGCAAATTTCGTAAAAATCGCAAATTATCCTGATTTTAAAAAATTTGGTCTATCTGACATTCAAAATTACTGTTTTCAGTCTCATGCGGTTTTGCCTTTAAAAATCGGATCTTGCAAACCAAAGCAAGGACAACCTTGAAATTTTCACCTTCTTTAGAAGGCTCCCGGATCTCAAGATGGGGAAAATTTCAGAAGAATGGAGTGGAATCCTGATTTTTTCGAGCCTGTTAAACGTGAGCCTCAATATTACTGTTTTCAGTCAAATGCGATTTTGTCTTTAAAAAATCGTGGCTCCCAATCTAAAGCACGGAAGAATTCGAAACTTTCATGATCGTAAGAAGACATTTGACGCTAAAGATGCTGCAAATTTCGTAAAAATCTCAAAATATCCTGATTTTAACAAATTTGGTCTATCTGACATTCAAAATTACTGTTTTCAGTCACATGCGGTTTTGCCTTTAAAAATCGTATCTTGCAAACCAAAGCAAGGAGAACCTTGAAATTTTCACCTTCTTTAGAAGGCTCCCGGATCTCAAGATGGGGAAAATTTCAGAAGAATGAGTAGAATCCTGATTTTTTCCAGCCTGTTAACGTGAGCCTCAAATTACTGTTTTCAGTCAAATGCGATTCTTGTCTTTAAAAAATCGTGTCTCCCAACTAAAGCACGGAAGAATTCGAAACTTTCATGATCGTAGAAAGACATTTGACGCTAAAGATGCTGAAAGTTTCGTAAAAATCGCAAATTATCCTGATTTTAAAAAATTTGGTCTATCTGACATTCAAATTACTGTTTTCAGTCACATGCGGTTTTGCCTTTAAAATCGGATCTTGCAAACCAAAGCAAGGAGAACCTTGAAATCTTCACCTTCTTTAGAAGACTCCCGTATCTCAAGATGGGGAAAATTTCAGAAGAATGGAGTGGAATCCTGATTTTTTCCAGCCTGTTAAACGTGAGCCTCAAAATTACTGTTTCCAGTCAAATGCGATCTTTGTGTTTAAAAAATCGTGTCTCCCAAACTAAAGCACGGAACAATTCGAAACTTTCATGATCGTGAGAAGACATTTGACACTAAATATGCTGAAAGTTTCGTGAAAATCGCAAAATATCCTGATTTTAACAAATTTGGTCTACCTGACATTCAAAATTACTGTTTTCAGTCACATGCGGTTTTGCCTTTAAAAATCGTATCTTGCAAACCAAAGCAAGGAGAACCTTGAAATTTTCACCTTCTTTAGAAGACTCCCGGATCTCAAGATGGGGAAAATTTCAGAAGAATGGAGTGGAATCCTGATTTTTTCGAGCCTGTTAAACGTGAGCCTCAAAATTACTGTTTTCAGTCAAATGCGATCTTGTCTTTAAAAAATCGTGTCTCCCAAACTAAAGCACGGAAGAATTCGAAACTTTCATGATCGTAGAAAGACATTTGACGCTAAAGATGCTGCAAAGTTTCGTAAAAATCGCAAATATCCTGATTTTAACAAATTTGGTCTATCTGACATTCAAAATTACTGTTTTCAGTCACATGCGGTTTTGCCTTTAAAAATCGTATCTTGCAAACTAAAGCAAGGAGAACCTTGAAATTTTCACCTTCTTTAGAAGGCTCCCGGATCTCAAGATGGGGAAAATTTCAGAAGAATGGAGTGGAATCCTGATTTTTTCCACCCTGTTAAACGTGAGCCTCAATATTACTGTTTTCAGTCAAATGCGATTTTGTCTTTAAAAAATCGTGGCTCCCAATCTAAAGCACGGAAGAATTCGAAACTTTCATGATCGTAAGAAGACATTTGACGCTAAAGATGCTGCAAATTTCGTAAAAATCGCAAAATATCCTGATTTTAACAAATTTGGTTTATCTGACATTCAAAATTACTGTTTTCAGTCACATGCGGTTTTGGCTTTAAAAATCGGATTTTGCGAACTAAAGCAAGGAGAACTTCGAAATTTACACCTACTTTAGAAGACTCCCGGATCTCAAGATGGGGAAAATTTCAGAAGAATGGAGTGGAATCCTGATTTTTTCCACCCTGTTAAACGTGAGCCTCAATATTACTGTTTTCAGTCAAATGCGATTTTGTCTTTAAAAAATCGTGGCTCCCAATCTAAAGCACGGAAGAATTCGAAACTTTCATGATCGTAAGAAGACATTTGACGCTAAAGATGCTGCAAATTTTGTAAAAATCGCAAAATATCCTGATTTTAACAAATTTGGTCTATCTGAAATTCAAAATTACTGTTTTCAGTCACATGCGGTTTTGCCTTTAAAAATCGAATCTTGCAAACCAAAGCAAGGAGAACCTTGAAATTTTCACCTTCTTTAGAAGACTCCCGGATCTCAAGATGGGGAAAATTTCAGAAGAATGGAGTGGAATCCTGATTTTTTCGAGCCTGTTAAACATGAGCCTCAGAATTACTGTTTCCAGTCAAATGCGATTTTGTCTTTAAAAAATCCTGGCTCCCAATCTAAAGCACGCAAGAATTCCAAACTTTCATGATCGTGAGAAGACATTTGACACTAAATATGCTGAAAGTTTCGTAAAAATCGCAAATTATCCTGATTTTAAAAAATTTGGTCTATCTGACATTCAAAATTACTGTTTTCAGTCACATGCGGTTTTGCCTTTAAAAATCGGATCTTGCAAACCAAAGCAAGGAGAACCTTGAAATTTTCACCTTCTTTAGAAGACTCCCGGACCTCAAGATGGGGAAAATTTCAGAAGAATCGAGTGGAATCCTGATTTTTTCGAGCCTGTTAAAGGTGAGCCTCAAAATTACTCGTCTTTAAAAAATCATATCTTTCAAACTAAAGGACAGAACAATTCGAAACTTTCACGATCGTGAGAAGACATTTGACTCTAAAGATGCTGAACGTTTCGTAAAAATCACTCAAAATCCTGATGTTTGCCAAATTTTCCAATCTGAGACTCAAAATTACTGTTTTCAGCCAAATGCGTTCTCGCCTTAAAAAAATCGTATCTTCCAAACTAAACCAAAAAGAACCTTGAAATTTTCACCGTCTGCAGAAGACACTCGGATCTCAAGATACCTACTCGTGATTGCAAAACTTCAACAATATCTTTGTTTCCAGGACGGTTGAAAAGTGAGAAAAACTCATCAGGTTCACTTAAGCAGCAGATTGAGTTGCATGTTTTTCAAGGATTAAAAACGCACTGTATATGAATGGTTTGGCCCCAAGTAGAACTGTCAGCAATTCGGCAATGTTCCCCATATCGGAGTCCGGAAAACCGGAAATATGAGACTCCGGTCTCGAGTCCTATCCGGAACGAAAGTTTCTCTGAATATTTCGCCATTATTTATGGGCTTATAACTGGAACGATGGACACACGACAGTCAATTGTCTATTCTTGCTCGTAGTCTTTGGGGGTTTGATCCATTTTTTTAGAAAACTGCTGGCTTTTTCAAGTAATATTGACTGGGGATGATTGGGGTTTTAATGTAGAAATGGCTCAATTTTCGCGTGCCTGAGTCAATTAGCTACCACGAAAGAAGACGCTAGCAAAGCGCCGGGACGCTCTTTATTCGGCCGTCGGCCCGAATTTCCGGTTTCCGGTTGAACGTTCGCCGGAACAAGACTTTACACTCGGCGTTTATGATGCATTATATCGAACACCCCTTCGTCCCTGCTTTGTTAGGGTGCTCCCAAAATAATCAAGCAAACCAGGCTGCGGCTAGAAAATTCGCAAACACCAGTGCATTTCGAAATATGGCCCACTTTCGAAAAGAATTGGAACATTTGAACTGTTGGCCAATGCCAGCCATAAACCCGTCTCCTTCCCAGCCGCCTATTTAGGTCGATCTGCATTTAAATGTTCATTTTTTTACGGTTGCAATATCGCAGTGAGTCAGGACGAATTTCCCACACCAAAAATACGACTCGGATTCATTTACCTTGACTCTACCGAAAAGACATTAACGACTAGCAAACAAATGAACATCTCCAGCACGTGCCCACTAAGCCTGGTACACGTGTTTTGAGCGCACATCGTACATATTCGGTTGCGGGGGTGAGTTGACACAATAAATACACCCCAAGTGTACATTGCATGGCCTGGCAAGGGATGATTTTTCTCACTTAATTTGTTTCAACGGGATCAGTGGAATAATATTTGATTAAGAGGCGGCGGTGAAAGGTCAATTGATTGCAATTGTCCGGTAGTGACACCTTGATTGTGTGTGCCTTTCCCACATGCACTGATGATGGCTAGACTTACACAAAAAAGGGCGAAACCAGGGCGATAATTTACCTGGAAAAAAACCGTCTTTTGAGTGTGAGGTTTTGATCCCGTGGCTTTGCTTTGGAGAAAATTGCAGGATGTTTTTTATCTAGCAGGGGAAGCTTTGGGGTGTTTTCTGCAAAAAAGCTCTCTAGACTTATTTCGCTGCGATGTTCCATTTTCTCGCAAAGTGCCTTTGAAGTCGGCCGGTTTTTTTGTTTGAGAGCGCCGTTCATCACCTCTCTCAAGGATATTGTCGCGGCAAAAGGCGCTCAAATTGAAAATATTAAACTGTTTTTTTTTTAAGTTGATTACTTGCAAACATTTCTTCTTTTGAAGCAGATAAAATGATAAAAAAAACCAAAAAAAGTGCAGGTTTTTAATCATGGGAACCACCAAATCAGTCAGGCTGAGTGTAAATAACTGGAGCGATTTTGAATTGGATTTGCCTTTTTTCAAAAATCTGCAATGTTTGTAGGCCGTTTTTGCACTGATGTGAGTGCGAAAATGCAGATTCTGGCCAGGTTACTATGCGAAAACTGGCTCTAGGATCAGAAGCGCAACTATTTGAAGGGCTGGAAGCACACAGCACGAGCAGTCAGCTGTAACTTTCCAGCTATGAAAATTTGCGCCATTTCTCAGCCACTTTATGAACAAGTGAGGATTTTTTTCAAAAAAAGGGCTCTTGATATTTGTTGTTTTCAGGCCCCCTTTTGTCGCAAAATGCCTTTGAAGGGGACCAACTATGTCGATGTAAATTTGCCTCATTTTCCCCGTTTGTAATAAAAATATTACTAGAAAACTGTGTTTTTTTTTTAATTAAAACTAACTAGAACAAGCTGCAGAAAAGCAGTTGGAAAATTCTGGTTTTTTTCCAAACTTTTCCAGTTAATTTCCAGCTTTAAGATAGTGCAATTTGGAGACCAGCCCGTCCTCTCTGGCTAGCAATTCGTAACTTTCAAAGGTTGCTGTTCCAATATGTGGTGTTATAACACAATTCAATTTTCAATATTTTTGTTATACATTCGCCAAATTATCCAGAATTCAAAGCAAACTTAAAACATCGATAACAACTTATTTTGTTTTTATTTAAAATTATTTTTCTTAATTTTAAACCACAAAAAGGTGTATTTTGCATTCTAAAAACTGTATTCCACTAGAAATTTGCAAGGAAAAAATGACCCTTAGAAATATTAAGACAAAAAATTTAAAACCTTTTTGTAACAGCGAAAACACTTAAGTTTTTCATTCGCCGAATTGTCCAGAATCGACGAATAGTAAAGTTGCAAAATTTGAAAAATGATGTAAAACTGAATAAATTCTGGTAATGAAAAAAACTGAAAACCTGCCAATGATGAAACTGTTAAAGCAGGATTTTCAGTGTAAATTAAAGACGACTAATTAACTCCTCAAGCCAAAGACGTCAAAAGCCAATTATTGCAATCTCAATCCAAAGCACTCATGGGCCCAAAAAAGCACAGATTGGCAAATTCCATATTCGCAATTAAAATTATTCAGTAGCATTCGCCAAATTGTCCAGAAGAAAGCCCGAACTTCCCAAAAGTAAAAAAGAAGTCGAAGAGGTAAAGCAACGTTTACCTGCCAAATTGTGTCTTGAAACTAACGAAAACTTCCCTTTTAAGGAACCGGCTGAGAAAAAAAAGAAAAAAGTCTTGAAGAAATCAGCCAGAAATGGCTGGATTTTTTTAAACCGATCAAAATTCTCTGTGAAAAATCTATCGATTTCTTGTCCTAACGATTGATGACCCGCCTGACTCTGAAACCGAGTAAAATTTGTTATAGCAAAACACTAATCTACAGGGTGTTTTAGTTAAGGCGGCCACTGGTCGCATGTGAGAAACGTGCGCTGGAAACAGCGGAAAAATTCTTTGAACGTTAAAACTGCCATGTGCAATTGCGGAAAATTGATTTCCTTTCCAGTTTTCTGCATTAAATCACAAATCGGTTCCGGAAAAATCCACAATAAATCCGAGCCTGGTGAATTTTTCATGGATGTTTAGGCCGTCGGGGATTAGAATTTTTTCCAGTCCTTTTCCCTGCTCAGCGGTATTAAAGCCTCGGGTGGCACCTCTGAAGATGCCAGCCAGTCCTGCTGGCAAAACGTCAGGGAGAAACTCTACATTACTTTTCTCGTTTAACATCGGGAAAAAAAACCGTTTTATTGCTGGAGCCTAAGACCATTTGAGAATGGATGTTGCGGCATTTAACAGTCATAAAATCTAGTTCACTCGGTATAACTAAACAATGTGCGGCCACTTGATGCGTGTGTGTGTGTATTAAATGTCTTCCTTTCGACGAATGAGCGCACACTGAGTCGCGCCATTCATCTACCATTCAAAACAAATATCTCATATTCTGGTTGGATTTATTTAGTTGGCCTTGTAATTTAGGTATTGCGAAGGTCTAGATTTAATTAACATGGCGCGTTAATTTTTTTCGGTAGTTTGCCCCGAAAAATTACCCAAACCACCAGAACACGCCAAGTGCTCGAGCTATTTGAGGTTTTTTTGTCTGTAGTTCGTCATGTGCGCGTTATTCTGCTCGTTTCCCGTGGTTTTTGCGGGATTTTCACCGATTTGTTGACGGAAATTCGGGCAAAACTATGGTAAGTTGCCAGTTTCAGTATGACTTGAACTTTTTACTCACGCAATTGACTAGAAGCAGCTCACTTTCATCATCGAAATCTGTGAAAATTAGTTAATCGATTTTGCTCGGATGTTCCGAATCAGCCTCCTAGTGATGTTAGGAGGAGTGATTTTTATTAGGAGCGCACCCTGTATCAGGGTGGTTGCCACAGCGATCACTTAGCTGAGCTCAGCTTCGCAGCTGCAGCCATTAACAGCTAATCGACAATCTGATTGAAACTGATCAGGCGGCGATAGAAATTACAATTTCCGTATCGGGTAAATTTGCCAAAGCTGAAAATCGCCTCTATTAGCGGCTAATCCGCTATCGATTCGGCCTAATTAAAATAAATCGGGTAAATTTTCGAATTTTCCGCTGCAGCCCGATAAGAGATTGCCTTGCTATGATCCAAAATCTGGCCAAAATCGATGGAAATGTTTTGATCTGGCCTGGCGTAGATCGAGCAGGCTTTCACACCACTTAACTTTCTATATCATTAATTTCGGCAGCTCATTATGTCAATTTCGTAACAACAGGCAAAAATGCGTGAAGGTTTCGTCAGGCCAGTTTGTTGGCCCGACATAATTATTTATGTAAACGCTCGGTATTTTATATACAACGTTCCGCTGAACAAAGGCTGAAAAACAACGCATTTGGATTGCCATGATTATCTAACTGAAAAGGATTACAAGGACAATCAAGCTGCCACAGACGATGGATGTTTTTTTCCATTCGGACGAATCGGCTGCCCAAAGCGGCATTTTTGTAGACTAGTTTAAAAAAAATCATGTTGCCCTAATTTATTTGCCAAAAAAGTTTATTTATACATCGCTCAATAGAGCACTGTTCGCTCTGTGTGCTCTGAAAGTTTCACAGCGATAGCGCTTTTGGATGAATTTTGGCGAATTTTTGAAAATGTGGCTCTCCATTTGTCCTTGTCAATCAACACCTTCCGCAGATTATTTTTCAAAAATTCATCTTGCCCTCATTTCTTTGGCAAAATTGTAGGTTCAGACATCACTCAATAGAGCACTCTTGGCTCTGGTTGCTCTGAAAGTTTCACTGCGATGACGGTTTTACAAGAATTTTGGCGAATTTTTGAAAATGTGGCTCTCCATTTGTCCTTGCCAATCAACACCTTCCGCAGATTATTTTTCAAAAATTCATCTTGCCCTCATTTCTTTGGCAAAATTGTAGGTTTAGACATCAGCTCAATAGAGCACTCTTGGCTCTGGCTGCTCTGAAAGTTTCACTGCGATGACGGTTTTACAAGAATTTTGGCGAATTTTTGAAAATGTGGCTCTCCATTTGTCCTTGCCAATCAACACCTTCCGCAGATTATTTTTCAAAAATTCATCTTGCCCTCATTTCTTTGGCAAAATTGTAGGTTTAGACATCGCTCAATAGAGCACTCTTGGCTCTGGTTGCTCTGAAAGTTTCACTGCGATGACGGTTTTACAAGAATTTTGGCGAATTTTTGAAAATGTGGCTCTCCATTTGTCCTTGTCAATCAACACCTTCCGCAGATTATTTTTCAAAAATTCATCTTGCCCTCATTTCTTTGGCAAAATTGTAGGTTCAGACATCACTCAATAGAGCACTCTTGGCTCTGGTTGCTCTGAAAGTTTCACTGCGATGACGGTTTTACAAGAATTTTGGCGAATTTTTGAAAATGTGGCTCTCCATTTGTCCTTGTCAATCAACACCTTCCGCAGATTATTTTTCAAAAATTCATCTTGCCCTCATTTCTTTGGCAAAATTGTAGGTTCAGACATCACTCAATAGAGCACTCTTGGCTCTGGTTGCTCTGAAAGTTTCACTGCGATGACGGTTTTACAAGAATTTTGGCGAATTTTTGAAAATGTGGCTCTCCATCTGTCCTTTCTACACATTTCGGAGACTATTTTAAAAAAATTCATCTTGCCCTCATTTCTTTGGCAAAATGGTAGCTTTACACATTGCTCAATAGAGCACTCTTGGCTCTGTGTGATCCGAAAGTTTCACTGCGATGGCGGTTTTACAAGAATTTTGGCGAATTTTTGAAAATGTGGCTCTCCATTTGCCTTTGACAATCAACAAATTTCGCAGACTATTTTTCAAAAATTCATCTTGCCCTCATTTCTTTGGCAAAATGGTAGCTTTACACATTGCTCAATAGAGCACTCTTGGCTCTGTGTGATCCGAAAGTTTCACTGTGATGGCGGTTTTACAAGAATTTTGGCGAGTTTTTGAAAATGTGGCTCTCCATTTGTCCTTGTTAATCAACACCTTCCGCAGATTATTTTTCAAAAATTCATCTTGCCCTCATTTCTTTGGCAAAATTGTAGGTTTAGACATCGCTCAATAGAGCACTCTTGGCTCTGTGCGATCCGAAAGTTTCACTGCGATGGCGGTTTTGCAAGAATTTTGGCGAGTTTTTGAAAATGTCGCTCTCCATTTGCCTTTGACAATCAACAAATTTCGCAGACTATTTTTCAAAAATACATCTTGCCCTCATTTCTTTGGCAAAATGGTAGCTTTACACATTGCTCGATAGAGCGCTCTTGGCTCTATGTGATCCGAAAGTTTCACTGCGATGGCGGTTTTGCAAGAATTTTGGCGAATTTTTGAAAATGTGGCTGTTGACTGGTCTGTATCAAACAAGAGATTTTTCATATTAGTTGCTCGTTCCTTTGAAATCTACTGCACGATAGAGTCGCTTTTTCCATAGCGAAATAGAGCACTCTCGGTTCTACGTAGCCTAAATTTTTCATTGTGATAGCAGTTTCTGCTAAATTTTCGCGAATTTTTTAAAATGTTGCTGCCAATATCTCGAACCCGCCGTTTTCAAAAACGAATATCTCGCACATGCACTACAAAAAGACGTAGTTTTATAGATAAATATATAGAGCATTTTTGGTTCTTCATATCCTGAAATTTGCATGGCGATAGCAGTTTCTGACCAATTTATGAGAATTTTTTCTGAGAGAAGCCGCGCCGTTTTTTAATTTAATATATTTCACACTAAAGAGGCAGTTGCTCTGCATAATATAAATATAATATAAATACATATATAAATAGAGAATTTTTGGCTCTTTGTGTCCTTAAATGTGTCCGTTTCTGATGAATTTTCGCGAAGTTTACGAAAAATATTGCTGCCCACCGTGCCTTTTTTAAAAATTAATATTTCTGATATGCACCGCAGAAAGGAGGTGCTGGATCCATAAATAAATAGAGAATATCTGGTTCTACGCATCCTGAAAGTTTCATTGTGATAGGGGTTTCTGATGAATTTTCGCGAATTTTTAAAATGTAAGTGTAATTTTGAATTGAATTTTTGAAAATGTAATTTTTCTCTCATATGCACTACACAAAAGAGTTGCTTTCTACACACGTAAATAGGGCATTCTTGCCTATGTGTGCCCTGAAAGTTTCATAGCGACTGGCTATTTCGGATGAATTTGGGCGAATTTTTGAAAATGGAGCTCTTCACTCATGGGTTTTGAGCAACATACTTTGCATACTAATTTCCAAAAATGAATGCCGCTTGGAGACATTATACTAAAATGTTACTTCAAGCCCTTAAAGAGTCCGAACAGAACATATAAAAATCAGCAGCCAATATTGAATGGAAAACCTCCTGCGGAATTCTCAAATATGTTAACACCTCCACATACCGAAATAAATCATGCCATTTTAAACTGAATATGGGCGCACAATGAGAATCCCACGCTGGGTACTTGACTTAATTCGGTAACCACTGTTGAATCGACTCCGTGGGCTGATCTGCGAACAATAAGCAATTTGACCATTAAACTTCAAGGCATTATTTGTTTGCTTTTGTTCAAGCTGCTGCCGGCAAATTAAAGCGTTAATAATCGGATAAACTGCTGCCCTTCATCGGTTTAAACTGCCAAAAGTTTCTTCAGTTTGAGCCACCCTGTATGATAGTCCTAAAACAAACTGCCCCCTCAACTCTGCCTGTTGCATGCCATCAGAGTGGATTTTTTTTGAAAATATTGCGGTCCAATGTCCATCGAATGCAACAAATCAGTTTTGAAAATTAATTTTCTTGAAATGTACCGGGTGAGCCAGTTGTTTGCTACATCACTGGATAGGGCATTCTTAGCTATACCTGTCCCGAAAGGATCATTGCGATTGCAGTGTTTTCTGAATTTTGGCGAATTTTTGAAAATGGAGCTGTCTATTCGTCCATCTAAAGCGACCAATTTTGCAGACCAGTTTTCAAAAATTTATTTTGCTCAAACGTACTGGGAGATGGAGTTGTTTGGTACATCACTGGATAGAGAATTCTTAGCTCTATCTGTCCTGAAAGGATCATTGCGATGGCAGTTTTTTGTAAAGTTTGGCGAATTTTTGAAAATGGTGCTGTCGATTTGACTATCTCAAGTAACACATTTTGCGGACTGGTATAAAAAAATTAATATTGCTTAAACGTGCTGGATAAGAGAGTTGCTGAATCCATATCTAAATAGAGGATGTTCAACTCTATCCCTCCTGAGAGTTGCGTCGCAATCGCAGTGTCTGATAAATTTTGGGAAATTTTTGAAAATGTGGCTGTCGATCTGTCCTTCTCAAGCAACAGACTCATTTCGCAGACTAGTTTTCAAAAATTAATTTTACTTAAATGTGCTGGAGCAGAGACTTACTTTAAACACAGCTAAATAGAGCATGCTTAAGTCTACGTGTCCTGAAAGTTTCATCGTCGTAGCAGTTTTTCGTCAATTTTTGCGGTTTTTTGAAAATATGCCTGCCCATTCCGCCATTTTATGCAATAAATTTCGCAAGTCAGTGTTCAAAAATTCACTGCTAAGCTGCAAAAACTTTCTCCAGCTTCAACCACTTTGTAGGACAGCAGTATAACAAACTGTCCTCTCAATTAAGCGCCTTTATTTAAACTAAACAATTTTTTTTGAGTAAAAGCTGCAACTTTTACTTCCTCCTCCTGCGGAGCCTCAAACTCCTCTTTGAGCGTCGCTTGTTTCGAGTGGCTGCCTGTTTCGCTTCGCTGGCTGATTGATCTGCCTTCTTGGCTGCATCTTTGGTTTTGGCCAGCTCCACTTTGGATGAACGCAAGTCTTTGTTCAGTTGTTCCACACGCGACTTGGCCGCCTCCACTAATTCCTCCTTATCCCCCAGCTGCTGTTGCGTTCCTTCTAGCGCTTGTTGGGAGTTGGCTGCGTTTCCTAAAAAACCCCCACTTGAAAAAATCCACTCTGAGCTCTGAAAGGGGCTTTGGTGCAGTTGTTTGGCCGCCCCTTTCACCAGACTTGAATCCTTTGATTATTAATTTGTATATGAAAATCGCCGCCGGAAACACACAGAGAACAATAGAGCTGTTAATTCGAAATTTGGCGGCAACTTGTACAAATTGTATACAGAGTGGTCCAAGTAAATGATGAAAATTTGTATGCTTAGGTAATAGGGTTTTATTACCTGTGGTATTGGCAACAGAGCGATTGGAGGATTGCATATCGGCATCCACACTGTTAAGAGTGGATCGTATATCGGAATTCATCTGAATGACCCTTTGAATGTTATCAATCAAGTGTTCACACGTGCAGCATTTACCTTGAGCCAGTTGCAAAGTGGTCTGCAACAGCTTCAGCTCAGTCTGCGCTTGCTGTGCAGCTTTGGTGGCCGCCTGCACGGTCAGCTGCAGCTGCTGCAGATTGGCCGATTCCTCATTGACCACCACTTCGGCCTCTTTCAGCTGCTCTTGCAGCTTCTGCACCAGCTCTTCTTTGCCTGCAAAAACATTCCGCAGCTGTTCGTTATTTCCTGTCCACTCTGGGTTTAATCAACTGATGTAAAGGTCAACCAGCTATTTTAGCTTTAAATTGGTCGAAACAGAGCTGTAAAAAACTGCTTTTCACTTGTCCACTACTCAACCTGAAGTCAGATTTGTTCAGCAGGTAAAATCCCTTGAATCAGACGGCGATTGTAACAATTTTTGTGATTTTTTGAACCCCTGCCGGTAACTAAACAACTGGTTAGTACCTGATAGGGCAGCTTCAGCTGCTTTGGCAGCTTCGACGGCTTTTTCGGCCAGTTGCGTCTTCACTTGACGCGAAGCTTGTTGGCCAGCTTGTTGCATCGCGTCTTCAGCTGCTTTCGCTTCTTGAGCGGCTTTTTGGGCAATATTGGTGGCCGTCTGGCCCAGTTTCTGGCCTTTGGAAGAGTCCCCACTGTCCAGAAATCCCGAATCGTCTTTGCCGAAAACGGCAGGGGTAAAAACGATGTAAATATACACAAGAAAAAGGTCCAACTTCATTTTTTCTGACACATTTAATCAGCTTTTCGATGACTTTTTTGAAGTTTTTTTCAGGTGCAACAATAATCCGTTACAAAGTGTCCAAAAACGTGTTCGTCATTTAGCCTTTCTAGGGATTAATCAACGTCAAATCAAGCCAATCAAGGGCTGCTATTGATTAGAGGCTCTTGTTGAGCGGGAATGCATTTATGGGCATCGTCGACTATGCATCGAATCGCTTTATCGAATTAACTTCCGAACTTCGGTTGCGTTCATTATCGATTCCAGTTCACCTCTTTGTCAGAAAGATACCAGATAAGAGAACTCATTAAGGGCGTTATTAGATTTCCATTAGGGCTGGGTGTGAGGGAACACACTTCATTAGCGCCAATATCAAATTCAGCTTCAGCCAGAGTGTCGATAACGTTGATTTATTTGTTAGTAAAGGGCCAGTTTCACTTCTAACACCCTGTAGAATTGGGTGAATGTGCGATTTTGGTACAGGGTGGACTAGTAAAAACGCAAAGAATTTTTTTAGTGTTGCTGAGCAAATCTGTGATTTTTTTGCGTGCAAATGTTAAACGTTTTTTTGCTCCAAACCCTTGGCAGATATGGAAAAAACACTAGAGAGCGAAACGTTTCCTAATGAATCCAGGAAGTCAAAGCTTTTTGAAAAACCAGTCAGTGGCGCCCCATAAAAAAGTTATAAGAGGCACAAGCTAAGAAAGTTTTCCCCATCTAACCGGCGGTTGAGGAAGTGCGGATTATATGGCTTTGTAGAGGAAAAATCCGCTTTAAAATGAGCGAAAATTTGGAGGATTTGAATGATCCAAACCAGAAATCAACATTTTCCGGAAAGCGTCACGAGAATTTGCAAAACGAATTTTTTTTGGACGAAAATTAAGGAAAACCAGTCATTACACTCAAAGCCTCTTAAGTTTGCATGCAAATGTTAAACATTTTTTTACTCCAAACCCTTGGCAGATACGGAAAAAAACGCTAGAGAGCAAAAAGTGTCCCAATAAACCAGGCAACCGATCGCTTCAGGAAAAATGGCGCAGTGGCGTCCCACAAAAAAGTTACAGGGGGCACAAGCCAAAAAAAATCTTGCGGAATCTTGAAAAGTGTCCACTCTAGTTCACAGGATATCGGGTTTCACCACACAAAAATGCTTAAAATGGTGCCAAAACCATGAAAGTGAGAACCCGACAAGTGAACTGTAATCAATCTTCGACGTTTCAAATAGCAATTCTTCTGTAACAATTCCATTCTCTTCGGGTGTAAAAGTGTCAAATATCTGAGCGTTCCGATCGAATTCCTCGGCTATTTAGTAACAGAAACGTGCTTGTCATCGAATCCGAGCGAAGCCGTGGAAACACAATATCCAGAAACGGTTTAAATGTCTGGCCAAGATCAATGTCCGCACCCAAAACCACTCGGGTTCTTTCCACTTTTGTTTGCGGTTCATGTGCACTTGATTGCCTCATTGATAATTGCCCAGATCGCATTCATGTTCAATTTTCTGAATTCTCGCTTGGTTTTGCCTGAGACGTTTCGCTAGTATCTGCGACAGGCAACTTCAAAAACTTTATGTTTTTTTGCAGATGATAGTGACAGTGTTTAACTATGGGTCAAAGACTTCAGTTCCCATTACGCCCCATACAACCGTTTCGGATATTATCGGATGCTGCAGGGATCCAGGAGATGAATACTGCAAGCTGATTTGCCCGGAAATTAAAGGTAAGGCCACGTTGAATTGGCTGGAGTTTTTGGGCCGCCCTGTATATTGGTGTTTTGTGTGTCTGTTAATGGGCATTAAAAAAGGTGTTTTTGAGATATCGGCTGTTAAAGGCGAGGAGCTTTATTGGGGTGAAACATCCCTCCAAAGGGAGGAAAATGATGGGGGGTTCCATGTGGGGAACAGCAGGAAATTCAACAAATCACAAACGCATACGCGCCAAGTAATTTATTCAACATTGCCATATTGTAATTACGCTGACACCTCGGTAATAACACACTAACACATTTCATGTCGGCAACCCCAAATGAAACCTGTGGATGGTGCGGGCTGGAATCGGGATGAAAGCTGGAATAATTTATATTCCGTGTGCGTCTCTGCCAGCTGCGATTCTACCTATTCCGCCGCAAAATAATAAGCCTATGGCTTAGGCGACTTTGACTCGCGTATCATTAACTTATCAACTGAATACGGATCATCATTTTCCATGTTAATGCCATGCAATTGATCCATCGTCTGCTGGATTAACATCAGGCCTGGTGATAATTAATATGTTCTAAACGATGTTTGTTTTTGGGGCACCCGGTGTGTTGAAATAACACTTTGAAGGACAGTAATGGAAAATGTGCCAGAAACAGTGGGGGCATCATGGAAAGATCGACAGGAACGTCGATTGGTTGAGTGTGTGTCATAATCTTCAGGCGTATGATACACGCTTTATTGTAGACCTTCTACTCCTGTTTTTTGCTCCTAAACAGAGCTGAAAAGTTTTTTTTGCGGTTTTTCAAGTTCTTCTATAATTTTCCTTCACAAAGCGCGCAAAAAGTCAGTAATGGAAATTTCACGAAATGGATGTTTTTTCCATGTTTTGGCCCCTTTTCCTTTTGATTTCCACAGGTTCTTGCAAACGATTGAATATAGTTAAACCTCAAAGGCTGCGCTTCCTCATCAGTCAAGTAACGTCTTTCTTGTACTTTAATACACTGGGGTCATGGAGGCTAAAAATCGCTAATGGAAATTGCTGTTCTCTCCATGTTTTGGACGGTGGTTCCATTTGATTTCCACAGGTTCTTGCAAACGATTGAATATAGTCAAACCTCGAAGGCCGCGCTCCCTAATCAGTCAAGTGACGTATTTCTTGTACTTTAATACACTGCGGCCATGGAGGCTAAAAATGGCTAATGGAAATTGCTGTTCTCTCCATGTTTGGACGGTGTTTCCATTTGATTTCCACAGGTTCTTGCAAACGATTGAATATAGTCAAACCTCGAAGGCTGCGCTTCCTAATCAGTCAAGTGACGTCTTTCTTGTACTTTAATACACTGGGGCCATGGAGGCTAAAAATCGCTAATGGAAATTGCTGTTCTCTCCATAGTTTGGACGATGGTTCCATTTGATTTCCACAGGTTCTTGGAAACGATTGAATATAGTCAAACCTCGAAGGCTGCGCTTCCTCATCAGTCAAGTGACGTCTTTCTTGTACTTTAATACACTGGGGTCATGGAGGCGAAAAATCGCTAATGGAAATTGCTGTTCTCCCCATATTTTGAACGGTGGTTCCATTTGATTTCCACAGGTTCTTGGAAACGATTGAATATAGTCAAACCTCGAAGGCTGCGCTTCCTAATCAGTCAAGTGACGTCTTTCTTGTACTTTAATACACTGGGGTCATGGAGGCTAAAATCGCTAATGGAAATTGTTGTTCTCTCCATATTTTGAACGGAGGTTCCATTTGATTTCCACAGGTTCTTGGAAACGATTGAATATAGTCAAACCTCGAAGGCTGCGCTTCCTAATCAGTGAAGTGACGTTTTTCTTGTACTTTAATACACTGGGGTCATGGAGGCTAAAAATCGCTAATGGAAATTGCTGTTCTCTCCATATTTTGGACGGTGGTTCCATTTGATTTCCACAGGTTCTTGGAAACGATTGAATATAGTCAAACCTCGAAGGCTGCGCTTCCTAATCAGTCTAGTGACGTATTTCTTGTACTTTAATACACTGGGGTCATGGAGGCTAAAAATCGCTAATGGAAATTGCTGTTCTCTCCATATTTTGGACGGTGGTTCCATTTGATTTCCACAGGTTCTTGGAAACGATTGAATATAGTCAAACCTCGAAGGCTGCGCTTCCTAATCAGTCACGTGAACTTTTTTTGTGCTTTGACACATTGGGATCATGGAGGCTAAACATCGTTAATGGAACTCGGAGTTTTCTCCATGTTTTTGCCATTTTTCTTTTGAAATTTAAACGATTCTTGCAAACAATTGCAAGTCTGTTCTTCCTCATCAAACAAGTGAAGGTCAGTTTGACACAGTTCAGCCTTGCAGCGTGAAAAACCGTAATGGAAACTGCAGGAAATGGACATTGTTTCAATTTTTGCCCATTTTTCTCATAACAGTGCTCTGGTGCTTACAATAGACTTTCAACTCCACATGAACCAAATGAACCTTCCTCTAACGTATTCCAGCTGTGGAACTGGAAGATTAGTAATGGAAATTGAAGAAAATCCGCATTTCGTCGATTTTCCATTTGGAGTTTTATAGATTTCAGCAACGAGCACCAATTTGCTGTCAAAAAGAGCGTTTCTCCATCAATAACGCCTCATTTTGACACGATTCGGACATGGAGTCTGAAGATCGGTAATGGAGAATGTCGAAAATTACCATTTTCCTTATGGAATTTCGTTGATTCTGAAAGAAATTGAATATTTTTCAAGTCGGAAGACTCGGTTTCTCCTTAATCAACAAATCAACCTTATTTGGGCCATGGAGCTTAAAGACCAGTAATGGAAATCGAAGAAAATCAGCATGTCCTTGATTTTCCATTTGGAATTTTATGGAATTTGAACACTTGAACACCAATAAACTGGGAACTTAGACAGTTTCATTTCTCTGGCAATGAAGAGAACCTTATTCTGACACGTTTTGGACATGTAGCCTGAAGATCACTAATGGAAATTGTTGGAAATAGGCGTTTTCTAAATTTATCCATTTAAAATTAGATGGAATCATGCAATCGATTGAATATTATTAAACTTAGGACCAAAAAAGCTGTGCTTTCATATCAATCAACCGAAGCTTATTCTGTCATGTTCCGGGCATGGAAAAATGCAGGAAAAAGGCCTTCAGGTTCGGAAACCGATCCCAAATAAGCCCCTTATGGGGACTCCGGTTGAATGGCAAAATCACCAGTTCATTTTTCTAGTTTGTTGCCTCCTTTTTTCCTTCTAGTTCTCTGAATCGTTCTGATAAAACAATAGGAGATTTTTTTATGCAAGCAGCAAGCAGACTTGACTTTGACTCTCCTTCCCAGCTTCTTTCTATAAACTCCATTCTCATTCGCCTTACAGTTCCTCCATTCCCCATCCCTCCTGTTCAACTCCACTCGACTTGGCTTCAGCCCCCATTATTTCTCCAAAGCGAGCAAATACCAGCTGCATAAACCTCCAGCAGGAGATGATAAATCCCATTAATTTCATATCATATTCATACTCTTCCATGCTCGACTTGTAACCGCCAGATATGTAACTACTGGCTCTAAGTTATGGCAGCAATTATCTCCTACAAAGGCAGCAAGCGGGGCTCTTAAGGAGTTGGTCGCCAGGCCGGGCTTTGTGATTCATATTTGCCGGAAATTATTGGCTCAAATCGCTCTAAACTTTGCCCCATTTTAGTGGCGTTGCCTCAAAAAGCTTTATAGAATATTCGAGTTTTACTAGTCGAATGCCACATGAATTCATTAAGTTGGTCGATAATTCCGGGTGGTTCTGCCTATTACCTGCACGCTATCGGGGCCCTTCTCCCATAATGAGTAAATTAGCTTTTTGGCCGTTTGGATTTTCAATTTGGGTCTCAGCCGGCCAATTCCCGTTGATTCGCTTACTTTCTAGGAAAATTGCCCCAGCAACTCAAGAGTCACTGTCTATCTAGGCTTTCAAGGGTGCAGTAAATAATTCCGTCGAATGACCCTAAACGGGAAAAATATCGAGTAAGACAACCAGCAACGGTCGCTTTGTAACATCGTAATTCATTCATACTCATCGATCCAGTTTCGAAACGGCCTGGAATAACATTTTTCGTATTATTAGATTCAGTTCTGGCTTTACGTGTGTGGCTTGGTTGAACCATTTCCCCAGGTGGTTGCAGTGTTGAAAGGAAAATGATGATCGTCACCTCATCCAGCACCAAAGCTCGAAACGATGAGGAAAACGACTTTGTGTACAAAAGTAAGTGCAGTTGATCGATCTACAGGAGTCTAGAAAAATCAGTTCCAATGGCGCAAAACTGCGAAAATTATAAGGGAAATTGGATATGGTGTCATGCAGATGGTCATCAATCATATTAGCTCGAAACGTGTATCGATATTTTCCAAAGTTTCATGCCAGAGGAAGTTTACTGGAAGAGCGATGTCAATGCGCTTTAATGGATATTGAATCGAACAACAAATCCGTTTTGTGTGGGTTTTTTTTTTTCGATTTTTCGCAGCTTTTCTAATTGAAATTTCATACACCAGGCCGAGGTGTATGTAGGGCGAACAAAAATGGACTGAAACTGCTTCAAAGGCTGATTTGTTCTTAACTAGTCTGCAAAATGTGCGGTTTCAGAGGATTGGACAGCGGCATTTTGAAAAATTTCCGAAAATTCACTAACAACTCTAATTACGACGAAACTTTCCGAAAAAGTAGCACAAAGATCGCTCTATGCAATCGTATAAAAGGTCATATTCGGTTGTCAAATCTATGAGAAATTGATTTTTGAAAACTAGTCTGTCAACTGTGCGGTTCGAGAGTTACGATATGACAGGGACATTTTGAAAAATTCCTCAAAATTCACCGACAGCTCTAATTGCGATAAAACTCTGAGTAAATATAGAGCAAAGTTCGCTCTATGCGATTATATGTGAGGTGATCCTCTGCGTTAGAAGATTTAAGAGAAATTAATTTTTGAAAACTGGTTTGTCAAATGTGCAGTTTGAGAGTTGCGATATGCCAGCAGTATTTTCAAAAATTCCTCAAAGTTCACCAGCAACTTTAATTGCGATGAAACTTTCAGGAAACGTAGACGAAGCATCGCTCTATACCGCTGTATGTAAAGTCGTATGCTCGCTTTGAAGATTTGAGAGAAATTAATTTTTGAAAACTGGTTTGTCAAAAGTGCAGTTTCAGTGTTACGATATGACAGCAGTATTTTCAAAAATTCCTCAAAGTTCACCAGCAACTTTAATTGCGATGAATCGTTCAGGAAACGTAGATGAAACATCGCTCTATACCACTGTATGTAAAGTCATATGCTCGCTTTGAAGATTTGAGAGAAATTAATTTTTGAAAACTGGTTTCTCAAATGTGCAGTTTGAGAGTTGCGATATGCCAGCAGTATTTTCAAAAATTCCTCAAAGTTCACCAGCGACTTTAATTGCGATGAAACTTTCAGAAAACGTAGAGGAAACATCGCTCTATACCACTGTATGTAAAGTCATTTGCTCGCTTTGAAGATTTGAGAGAAATTAATTTTTGAAAACTGGTTTGCCAAAAGTGCAGTTTGAGAGTTACGATATGCCAGCAGTATTTTCAAAAATTCCTCAAAGTTCACCAGCAACTTGAATTGCGATGAAACTTTCAGGAAACGTAGAGGAAGCATCGCTCTATACCACTGTATGTAAAGTCATATGCTCGCTTTGAAGATTTGAGAGAAATTAATTTTTGAAAACTGGTTTGTCAAATGTGCAGTTTGAGAGTTGCGATATGCCAGCAGTATTTTCAAAAATTCCTCAAAGTTCATCTGCATCTTGAATTGTGATGAAACTTTCAGGAAACGTAGAGAAAACATCGCTCTATACCACTGTATGTAAAGTCATATGCTCGCTTTGAAGATTTGAGAGAAATGAATTTTGGAAAACTGGTTTGTCAAAAGTGCAGTTTGAGAGTTACGATATGCCAGCAGTATTTTCAAAAATTCCTCAAAGTTCACCAGCAACTTGAATTGTGATGAAACTTTCAGGAAACGTAGAGGAAACATCGCTCTATACCACTGTATGTAAAGTCATTTGCTCGCTTTGAAGATTTGAGAGAAATGAATTTTGGAAAACTGGTTTGTCAAAAGTGCAGTTTGAGAGTTACGATATGCCAGCAGTATTTTCAAAAATTCCTCAAAGTTCACCAGCAACTTGAATTGTGATGAAACTTTCAGGAAACGTAGAGGAAACATCGCTCTATACCACTGTATGTAAAGTCATTTGCTCGCTTTGAAGATTTGAGAGAAATGAATTTTGGAAAACTGGTTTGTCAAAAGTGCAGTTTGAGAGTTACGATATGCCAGCAGTATTTTCAAAAATTCCTCAAAGTTCACCAGCAACTTGAATTGCGATGAAACTTTCAGGAAACGTAGAGGAGACACCGCTCTATACCACTGTATGTAAAGTCATTTGCTCGCTTTGAAGATTTGAGAGAAATTAATTTTTGAAAACTGGTTTGTGAAATGTGCAGTTTTAGTGTTACGATATGACAGCAGTATTTTCAAAAATGCCTCAAAGTTCACCAGCAACTTGAATTGCGATGAAACTTTCAGGAAACGTAGAGGAAACATCGCTCTATACCACTGTATGTAAAGTCATTTGCTTGCTTCGAAGATTTGAGAGAAATTAATTTTTGAAAACTGGTTTGTCAAAAGTGCAGTTTGAGAGTTACGATATGCCAGCAGTATTTTCAAAAATTCCTCAAAGTTCACCAGCAACTTGAATTGCGATGAAACTTTCAGGAAACGTAGAGGAAACATCGCTCTATACCACTGTATGCAAAGTTGTATGCTCGCTTTCAAGATTTGAGAGAAATTAATTTTTGAAAACTGGTTTGTCAAATGTGCAGTTTGACAGTTGCGATATGCCAGCAGTATTTTCAAAAATTCCTCAAAGTTCACCAGCAACTTGAATTGTGATGAAACTTTCAGGAAACCTAGACGAAACATCGCTCTATACCACTGTATGTAAAGTCATATGCTCGCTTTGAAGATTTGAGAGAAATTAATTTTGGAAAACTGGTTTGTCAAAAGTGCAGTTTTAGAGTTGCGATATGCCAGCAGTATTTTCAAAAATTCCTCAAAGTTCACCAGCAACTTGAATTGCGATGAAACTTTCAGGAAACGTAGGCGAAACATCGCTCTATACCACTGTATGTAAAGTCATTTGCTTGCTTCGAAGATTTGAGAGAAATTAATTTTTGAAAACTGGTTTGTCAAAAGTGCAGTTTGAGAGTTACGATATGCCAGCAGTATTTTCAAAAATTCCTCAAAGTTCACCAGCAACTTGAATTGCGATGAAACTTTCAGGAAACGTAGAGGAAACATCGCTCTATACCACTGTATGCAAAGTTGTATGCTCGCTTTCAAGATTTGAGAGAAATTAATTTTTGAAAACTGGTTTGTCAAATGTGCAGTTTGACAGTTACGATATGCCAGCAGTATTTTCAAAAATTCCTCAAAGTTCACCAGCAACTTGAATTGCGATGAAACTTTCAGGAAACGTAGAGGAAACATCGCTCTATACCACTGTATGTAAAGTCATATGCTCGCTTTGAGGATTTGACACAAATTAATTTTTGAAAGCTGGTTTGTCAAATGTGCAGTTTGAGAGTTACGATATGCCAGCAGTATTTTCAAAAATTCCTCAAAATTCACCAGCAACTTTAATTGCGGTGAAACTTTCAGGAAACGTAGACGAAACATCGCTCTATACCACTGTATGTAAAGTCATTTCCTCGCTTTGAAGATTTGAGAGGAATTAATTTTTGAAAACTGGTTTGTGAAATGTGCAGTTTTAGTGTTACGATATGCCAGCAGTATTTTCAAAAATTCCTCAAAGTTCACCAGCAACTTCAATTGCGATGAAACTTTCAGGAAACGTAGAGGAAACATCGCTCTAAACCACTGTATGTAAAGTCATATGCTCGCTTTGAAGATTTGAGAGAAATTAATTTTTGAAAACTGCTCTGAAGAATTCGGGCTTACTGCTGGTCGCTCCACGGCTTTTGGGCCATTTTTGGGCGTCTTCAAACTGCATTTGAGATCCAAAAACCTCCTTTATCTAAATACTAGGATTTTCCTTCAAAGTCTTCTGAATCTAAATTGATTTATTCATTGAAACCCATGGGAGACACTCATTTGTATCCTTCCAATTCAACATGTACAAGGGCACATCCTCGATCAAATGCTCTGCTTACCTTTTGGGTGGATTTGGCGCCGACGGAGGTAAGCCGATGGAAGTCATGATTAATTGCCATGGATTGGATGTGGCCACTGCGAAAGGGTCGTTCTATATTTTGTCATTCGATAAAATCAATCATGTGGATAGGAAGGCCTCGAACACCATACATCAAGCGGGCGGAAGAAGATTGATAGGATTTTCGTAGGTTTAGGCCTAAATAACGCGCGTTGTATTGCAAATATGCCCATTTAGACTCGAGTGAATTGAGCTGGAAATTGTTTACGGGGTTTTGATTGTTCCAGATGTGCCGCTTAAGGACTCGGATCATCCTTTGGAAATTCTACAACGATGGGGATCCGGTCGGCTGATGCTCCGCTACACCACATTAAGGGCTAACGGTAAGTTGCAGAAAACATTCGCTTAATAACGATTTAACGGTGCTTTTAAAAATTCATGCAAACGACGAATTAAGCCCCCATTTGCCAAACGTTGCAGAGCTAAAAGCTCGGGCGTCGAAATTTACGAGTTTGTTAAAAGCTTATTTCGATTGTTTGTTATTTTAAAATGCATCAGACTGATCCGATCAGTTATAAAGTGTGACAAACTGGTTCAAATATCCGGGTTTATATGCTTCGACAGGTTTTACAAGTTACAAAAGGGTTGTCTTTTTGCTAACAACCGCTCCATAGTAGGCCCAAATGGCTAAACTGCGTGCTGGTCCACAGGCCTATAAGCCACATTTCGCCGGTTGTACATCAATATGCTCAATGAAAAATGCAGTTCAATTGGCGATTTTTTGTGAAATTTTGTTTGTTTTGTGTTGAACAATTAGTGGACTATCTTTAAACAAAATTTCATCTGGATATCTTGAAAAGTGCACCCTTTTTTCTGGCTTTCGTAAAACCGCCCCGAAAAACGCACCCTTCTGAGGACACCGTCAATTAATCTTGGGACCGATACAGATTCAACGTTGCCTTCGCCGAATCGCGGAAAGTCTGGCGTGTTGGGATAAAAAATAAATCGAGAAGAAAATTCACTCAAGTCAGCCGGATTTTTTCGCCCCGAACTGATTTTTCACTGTCTTTCCCATCTATCATGGTGCGTTTGGGGATTGGCCGTTCAATCCGCCCCTCATTGTTTTTCACCTTTCTGTTTAATTTATTTTGAAATAAACTGCTCAACAACGGAAATGTTACACCGTCACATTTTCCCTAACTTTGAAACTCGATAAAATCTGATTGCTGCCAGCGATTTTATTTCTGCTTCAAGTCGTCTGTCTGTCGTGCGGTTGAACAAAAAAATCAAAAACAGTTGAGAGAAATTAGGTCCATTTTCATGCCTTTTTCTCAACTGGGAGCATGCCAAACTTTCAGAGAATTTGCCCTGTTTTACTGTCCACCCTGTAGAAACTTCAGCTGACGCACTAAATTTTTGCAAAAACGTGGACAAGCAGAAAAATAATCGGACTAGAAAAGACTTCAAACCGAAATCAAATCGCTTCCAGCAAAAATTTTTTATCCAGTTTCAAAGTTTTTCAGTTTTTTCTGGAAAAACATCATCAACTTTGTGAAAGTCCAAATAACGAAAAGTTTCACTGTTTTAAAGTTCCCGACGCCAGTTTCACTAGCTTCGAAACGTCTGTTCAATGACATTGTTCAATTAACTGTTTCTAACCAGTCGAAGGCGCGCTTTCAATCATCTTAGTTGATAGGAAAAGTTTCCCAGCTTAGAGGAGTCCAGTGAGTCCTTAAAGTTTCACAGGACTTCCCAACAACAAGCTTAGATTTGGCAGGTTCATGGGCACATTTGTTAAAACTATAATAGAGTGAAACTTTCCACATAAAGTGGAAAAATCCCATTTTTCCCCACACCGACAACTTTTCCAATTAACGAACGACAGGTTAACAATTAATTGGCGCCGCGTCTTCCAGTGAAATACGCAAATGAAGTTTCCCTTTATTGTCTATGCGAAACTGTCTGAAGATTTACTCGGGGAAAACTTTCCAGACTAGTTTGGATAGGCGTAATAGAATTGATGTTTCCTTATCATGCAAAACTTCGGAAGTTTGGCCAACTTGGAGCATGCAAATGAACTGGAATTGAGTCAAACTGAGGAAAAACTCTTCAGTTGATTAATAAATGGGACAAAATAAGATGCATTATAATTTTCTCGATTTTTCTAGTTTTCTTTGGGTTTTTTCGATACGCTCCTTATTATTATCTTAAGAAAAAAATGTTTAAGGAAATCGGTAAAGAAATTTTCAAAACTTCCTAGCAAACTCTAAAAAGCATCCAACGCTATGAAAATTTCCTGATTCATAAAGCAAAGCCGGCTCTAATCAACGATGCAAACAGAAAGTTGTACGGTGGTTCGTTAAAGCAAAAATGATTTTTTAAATTTCTGCTTTGCTGCTTCAGGCAGGCGAAACTTGAAAATTGTTCACTTTAAAAATGTGCCAAAATTTGCCAGAAACTCGTCTCGCAATGAAACTAACAGGAAACATAGAGCAACAAAAGGTCTTTTCAACTGAGTGTGCAACAGCTTGCTCTTGGAGTAAATGTAAGAGAAATTAATGGTTTAAAACCGGTCTTCAAAATGTGCTGTTAGAAACGGGCGATTTCAAAGCGGCATTTTAAAAAATTCGTCAAAATTCGTTAAATTTGCCCATTGTGACGAAACTTTCAGAAACTGTAGTGGTAAGCAATGTTTACTGAGTTATCTGTGAGACACCTTCCTACCATTGTAGATCTAAGAGGAATTATTTTTTGAAAACCAGGCTGCAAAGTGGGCGGCCTAAGGCTGGCCATTTGAAAACGAGTTTTCAAAAACTCGTAAAAATCGCAGAAAAACTCCAATTAGTATAAAACTATCCGGAAATGTAGTGCAACAGCTTTACTGTCCCTCGAGCTGCCCATCAACTTCATCGTGCTGTAGGTTTAGTCAAAAATAATTTTTGAAGTGTAGTCTGCAAATACTGTGGCTCTAGACAGACGATTTGAAAGCGGCATTTTAAAAAAATCGTCAAAGTTCGCTAGATTTGCCTATCGCGATGAAACTTTCAGAAACTGTAGTGGTAAGCAATGTTTACTGAGTTATCGGTGAGACATTTTCCTACCATTGTAGATCTAAGAGCAATTATTTTTTGAAAACCAGGCTGCAAAGTGGGCGGCCTGAGGCTGGCCATTTGAAAACGGGTTTTCAAAAATTCGTAAAAATCGCAGAAAAACTCCAATTAGTATAAAACTCCCCGGAAATGTAGTGCAACAGCTTGACTGTCCCTCGAGCTGCCCAGCAACTTCATCGTGCAGGACATTTAGTCACAACTAATTTTTGAAATGTAGTCTGCAAATTCTGTGGCCCCAGACAGACGATTTGAAAGCGGCATTTAAAAAAATTCGTCAAAATTCACTAGGTTTGCCTATCGCGATGAAACTTTCGGAAACTGTAGTGGTAAGCAATGTTTACTGAGTTATCTGTGAGCCACCTTCTTACCATTGTAGATCTAAGAGGAATTATTTTTTGAAAACCAGGCTGCAAAGTGGGCGGCCTGAGGCTGGCCATTTGAAAACGGGTTTTCAAAAATTCGTAAAAATCGCAGAAAAACTCCAATTAGTATAAAGCTCTCAGGGAATGGGTAGCAAGAGCTTTACTGTTCCTCAAGCTGTCCAGCAACTTCATCATGCAGTAGGTTTAGTCAAAAATAATTTTTGAAGTGCAGTCTGCAAATACTGTGGCTCCAGACAGACGATTTGAAAGCGGCATTTAAAAAAATTTGTCAAAATTCGCTAGATTTGCCTATCGCGATGAAACTTTCAGAAACTGTAGTGGTAAGCAATGTTTACTGAATTATCTGTGAGAAACCTTCCTACCATTGTAGATCTAAGAGGAATTATTTTTTGAAAACCAGGCTGCAAAGTGGGCGGCCTGAGGCTGGCCATTTGAAAACGAGTTTTCAAAAACTCGTAAAAATCGCAGAAAAACTCCAATTAGTATAAAGCTCTGAGGGAATGGATAGCAAGAGACTTACCGTCCCTCGAGCTGCCCAGCAACTTCATCCTGCAGGACATTTAGTCACAACTAATTTTTGAAATGTAGTCTGCAAATTCTGTGGCTCCAGACAGACGATTTGAAAGCGGAATTTTCAAAAATTCATCCAAATTCGCTAAATTCGACCAGAGCAATTAAACTCTTGGAAATTGTAGCAATAAGTATGCTTGATTCATCTGTCTGTAAGCGAGTTTCACATTATCGTACGTTGAAGCAAAATTAATTTTTGAAAACCGGACTGCAAAATGTTCGCCATCAGACAGACCATTTTGAAACGGCATTTTCAATAATTCGTCAAAACTGTTCAAACCCTCCAATCACCATGAAACTTTCACGAAACGTAAAGCAAGGGATTTCCTATGCCAACATTTACCAAGAAACTTCATGCCGCAGGATGTTTAGACAAAATTAATTTTTGAACTTTAGTTTGCTAAATGTCTGGCTCCAGGCAGACGATTGGATCGCCGGATTTTAAAAAAATCGTCAAAATTTGCCAAATACGCACATCGCAATGAAACTTTCAGTAGGCGTGAAGGTAGGCCAGCCCCATTGAATTATCTGAAAAAGAACTCGATACCATGGCACGTTCACAATTATTAATTTTGGAAAGCCAGCCTGCAAAATGCGCTGTCTCAAGCCGCATATGACCATTTAGAAACGGGATTTTCAAAAATTCCTAAAACTTTTTCTGGAACCTTCACCAAAAATAGGTGGTTCAAGGTAGCTTCCTGCAGTATCTGGATTTCAAGAAAAAAAATCAAAACCACACAGCTTTTGATGAAAGCCCGTATTGGTCTAAAAGACTTTGCTCTGTAAGCGTGTAAAAAAGGTGATAAGCGAACACGTTCCTCCCAGCTTCGGTGTTATCAAAAGAGCAGATTCTTCAGTTCGTCTTTCTGGTTGTGGTTTTTAGTAGATAAACATTAGCCTGTGAGTAAACTAACTTCAGCTGTCTCCTCCTCCGTTCGATTACTAAACAGGACCCAAAAGTGTCCGTCGAGTGATACTTAAAGTGATTATTCAACATAAATATGAGTTCATTTTTCATCTACAAACCCTCAGATCTACGGCTGAGGGAATCAAAAGGGGATAAGTATCTCATTTGAAGCCTAAACTGCAACATCTGAATGTTTACCGCGGTCATATATCACAAAACCAGTCAGCCAAATCCCATTTTCCATCGTCTGGCTGACGGAATATTAAAAAAGTTTTGATGGAAAACGATTTGAGGCAAATGCAAATTTGAGGAGTTGCGAGTCCATTGTTCGATTCCTCCGACAGTGAGCGGGTTACAATGATAACTTTGTAAATTAGTTTTGATTGACTTGGAATCCTGTTCAGTCAAATCCGGCCCTTTTGCCCATTTGTTATCCCTTGGCGGCCACATATGGAGCAAACAAGCCAAAAAAGGGCTTAGAATTCGACCAGCGATTCATCATGCAAACCTTTAGAAAAAGTTTTTTGGGTAAATTGGACTGGTTGGACCGGAATGACTAGTTTAGCAACATTGACGACATTCAAGATTAGAAGACCCTTTTATTATATCCTGAGCATTTGAAATGCAATTATCACGTTTATTAGGGCTCTCAGACGTCTTTTCACCGTTTCGTGCTCAGATGCCATGTTATCCTTTGAGACGAGCTCCGTTAAAGAGCTTTTCATTTTGTGCCCTTTCCGGAAGCGCCAAATTAATAAAACGGTCGACGTTTGTTTGTAAGGTTTCACTGTTGGAAGTCAAAGAAAATATTTCCTCCTTCGATCTTTCACTTGGTAAGTGAGCTTTTCAATTATCTATCCAGTGGTATAACAAGGAGTGTTGTCGATGAAATGGGTTTGGAGATATGAAGGAAAATCTGGCAGCATGTTACAACCGATGGCCTGACATTAAACCCGCCGTTAAAAACTAGACTAGGAATAGCCCTAGGATGAAAATTGTCAATGTTTTCTATCGGAAAATTGGCGCTTTCATGGGTTATCCAGTGGTGCATCAATGCGCTTTTTAGTCCGAAGTGGTCAAGAGATATAGAGGAAGAAGTGGCGGCCTGTTGCCAGCGATGCTTGAATTTGGTCAAAAACGCCGTAGAAAATTAGTAAGGTAAAGCAGCTTCCTGTGCAAAAACTGCCCACGTTTTTTGACCAGCTTCTCGCATCACAAACTATGTTTTTATCAAGTTTCTCAATGGTGTAAAAACGAACGTTTTATTCTAACTGGCTCTTGAGATATGAGCGAAAATCTGGCAGCATGTTACAACCGATGGCCTGACATTAAATCCGCCGTTAAAAACTAGACTGGGAATAGCCCTTGATGGATGAAAATTGTCAATGTTTTCTATCGGCAAATTGGCGTTTTCATGGGTTATCCAGTGGTGCATCAATGCGCTTTTTAGTCCGAAGTGGTCAACAGATATGGAGGAAGAAGTGGCGGCCTGTTGCCAGCCATGCGCGAATTTGGTCAAAAACGCCGCAGAAAATTAGCAAGGTAAAGCAGCTTCCTGTGCAAAAACTGCCCACGTTTTTTGACCAGCTTCTCGCATCACAAAATATGCTTGTATCAAGCTTCTCAATGGTCTAAAAACGAACGCTTCATTCTAACTGGCTCTTGAGACATGAGCGAAAATCTGGCAGCATGTTGCAACCGATGGCCTGACATTAAACCCGCCGTTAAAAACTAGACTAGGAATAGCAATTGATGGATAAAAATTGTCAATGTTTTCTATCGGAAAATTGGCGCTGTCATGGGTTATCCAGTGGTGCATCAATGCGCTTTTTAGTCCGAAGTGGTCAAGAGATATGAAGGAAGAAGTGGCGGCCTGTTGCCAGCGATGCTCGAATTTGGTCAAAAACCCCGCAGAAAATTAGTAAGGTAAAGCAGCTTCCTGTGCAAAAACTGCCCACGTTTTTTGACCAGCTTCTCGCATCACAAAATATGCTTTTATCAAGGTTCTCAATGGTGTAAAAACGAACGTTTTATTCTAACTGGCTGTTGAGATATGAGCGAAAATCTGGCAGCATGTTGCAACCGATGGCCTGACATTAAATCCGCCGTTAAAAACTAGACTGAGAATAGCCCTTGATGGATGAAAATTGTCAATGTTTTCTATCGGAAAATTGGCGCTTTCATGGGTTATCCAGTGGTGCATCAATGCGCTTTTTAGTCCGAAGTGGTCAAGAGATATGGAGGAAGAAGTGGCGGCCTGTTGCCAGCCATGCTCGAATTTGGTCAAAAATGCCGCAGAAAATTAGCAAGGTAAAGCAGCTTCCTGTGCAAAAACTGCCCACGTTTTTTGACCAGCTTCTCGCATCACAAAATATGCTTTTATCAAGCTTCTCAATGGTCTAAAAACGAACGTTTCATTCTAACTGGCTCTTGAGATATGAGCGAAAATCTGGCAGCATGTTACAACCGATGGCCTGACATTAAATCCGCCGTTAAAAACTAGGCTGGGAATAGCCCTTGATGGATGAAAATTGTCAATGTTTTCTATCGGAAAATTGGCGCTTTCATGCTTTATCCAGTGGTGCATCAATGCGCTTTTTAGTCCGAAGTGGTCAAGAGATATGGAGGAAGAAGTGGCGGCCTGTTGCCAGCCATGCGCGAATTTAGTCAAAAACGCCGCAGAAAATTAACAAGGTAAAGCAGCTTCCTGTGCAAAAACTGCCCACGTTTTTTGACCAGCTTCTCGCATCACAAACTATGTTTTTATCGAGTTTCTCAATGGTGTAAAAACGAACGTTTTATTCTAACTGGCTCTTGAGATATGAGCGAAAATCTGGCAGCATGTTACAACCGATGGCCTGACATTAAACCCGCCGTTAAAAACTAGACTAGGAATAGCAATTGATGGATAAAAATTGTCAATGTTTTCTATCGGAAAATTGGCGCTTTCATGCTTTATCCAGTGGTGCATCAATGCGCTTTTTAGTCCGAAGTGGTCAAGAGATATGGAGGAAGAAGTGGCGGCCTGTTGCCAGCCATGCGCGAATTTAGTCAAAAACGCCGCAGAAAATTAACAAGGTAAAGCAGCTTCCTGTGCAAAAACTGCCCACGTTTTTTGACCAGCTTCTCGCATCACAAACTATGTTTTTATCGAGTTTCTCAATGGTGTAAAAACGAACGTTTTATTCTAACTGGCTCTTGAGATATGAGCGAAAATCTGGCAGCATGTTACAACCGATGGCCTGACATTAAACCCGCCGTTAAAAACTAGACTAGGAATAGCAATTGATGGATAAAAATTGTCAATGTTTTCTATCGGAAAATTGGCGCTTTCATGGGTTATCCAGTGGTGCATCAATGCGCTTTTTAGTCCGAAGTGGTCAAGAGATATGGAGGAAGAAGTGGCGGCCTGTTGCCAGCCATGCTCGAATTTGGTCAAAAACGCCGCAGAAAATTAGTAAGGTGAAGCAGCTTCCTGTGCAAAAACTGCCCACGTTTTTTGACCAGCTTCTCGCATCACAAAATATGCTTTTATCAAGCTTCTCAATGGTCTAAAAACGAACGTTTCATTCTAACTGGCTCTTGAGATATGAGCGAAAATCTGATGGCATGTTACAACCGATGGCCTGACATGGTTAAAACCGCCGTTAAAAAGTAGTCTCGGAATAGTGCTTCTTATGCTAAAATTGCCAAAATTTACTGACATCTCAAAACGGGTTTTCCATGCTCTGTCCAGCAGTGTAAAATTGAACCATTTAGTCGAAATGGTTTATGAGATATGCCCAAAAAGTCCAATGGACTAACTCTAGTAAAACCGCCCAAAAACTCAAAATAAATCCTCCAGTTTCACTCCTCAAGCCTCGATGGGTGCTTAGACCATTTTCGCAGAAATAAACGCAAAAAGAACCTCAATTTTTCCATGTGAAACCCAAGCAGGAAAGCTCTTCAGAGCCCTAATTCCTTAATGTTAACTTTGAGGGATGCACCTAACACAACTTCGCACCGAGCAAACGGCTTTGAGCTCGATTTGCCCGCAAAACTTTCCCTCATAATCCCACTTTGGCAAAACTTGCTCGCCTCCACTTTGTTACTGTTCACTTTAGGACATTGTTGATGAAATTCCTGCGGAACAAACCCGAGTCTAATAAGAATGCGAGTCGCTCCTCTGGATCGGGCCGAGCCCAGTCCCTCATTGTTTCGTCGAAAGTGTCTAATTGCGACTACATCTTAATTTCAAATGCTCTTTACCGAACGGCAACATTAATCTGGTACCGCAAAAAATGCCGAAGAACCCGAAGGTGGGTACCGAACAACAATGCCCATTCAACAGATGAATTTATGCCATAGAGAGTGTTCGAAACTGCTTTACATTCATGTTTCGAACGTGAATCATACCATGTGGTACCAAACTTCAAGTGATATACCGGGGTGTATTAAATGGATCGGAAAATGTGGCTTTTACTTGGAAAATTACTGCGACATGCTAATGAGGTTAGGTTACTAAATGGGCTCCTCAAAACTTCAAATGTATAACAATGTCAGACACGGATTAAGTCTACCTTAGAGTACTGTAATGTTTATAGCAAGAGGATTGACTTTTCGGGCCCCAAACCATGTAGAACCACTTAGCCCTCCAGCTATACAGGGTGTACGAAAAGTGTAACCTAACTTTCTTGTTTTAAATGAAAATCGCTAATAAAAACTATAAGAAAAAAGTTGTGTATAGTTGGAGAGCTAAGTGTATTTCATATTGGCGTTTGAAATGTGAAAGTTTGTCGGATAAAAGCGCTCATAGCTTCATTCACTTCAGGACTTTCTAAAGCTTCAAAAAGTCATTTGAAGAATAGACATCTTCTTTTTCTTCAGTTTTTGTAAAATCTTAAATCAATGAAGAATAGAGTGAGTTTCGAGCTAAAGAGTGCTTGGCGTTTGAAATGTCAAAGTTTATCGGATAAAACCGCTTATATCTTCATTCACTTCAAGACTTTCTAAAGCTTCAAAATGTAATTTGAAGAATGGACAGCTTCTTTTTCTTCAGTTTTTGGAAAATATGAAATCGATGAAGGAAGAGCGCACGTTTTGAGCCAAAGAGTGGTTGGTGTTTGAAATTTGAAAGTTTGTCGGATTAAATCGCTCATAGCATCAGTCACTTCAGGACTTTCTATAGCTTCAAAATGTCATTTCAAGAACAGACACCTTCTTTTTCTTCAGTTTTTGTAAAATCTTAAATCAATGAAGAATAGAGTGAATTTCGAGATAAAGAGTGCTTGGCGTTTGAAATGTCAAAGTTTATCGGATAAAACCGCTTATATCTTCATTCACTTCAAGACTTTCTAAAGCTTCAAAATGTAATTTGAAGAATGTACAGCTTCCTTTTCTTCAGTTTTTGGAAAATATGAAATCGATGAAGGAAGAGCGCACGTTTCGAGCCAAAGAGTGGTTGGTGTTTGAAATTTGAAAGTTTGTCGGATTAAATCGATCATACCATCATTCACTTCAGGACTTCCTATAGCTTCAAAATGTCATTTCAAGAATAGACACCTTCTTTTTCTTCTGTTTTTGTAAAATCTTAAATCAATGAAGAATGGAGTGAGTTTCGAGCTAAAGAGTGCTTGGCATTTGAAATGTCAAAGTTTATCGGATAAAACCGCTTATATCTCCATTCACTTAAGAACTTTCTAAAGCTTTAAAATGTAATTTGAAGAATGGACAGCTTCTTTTTCTTCAGTTTTTGGAAAATATGAAATCGATGAAGGAAGAGCGTACTTTTCGAGCCAAAGAGTGGTTGGCGTTTGAAATTTGAAAGTTTGTCGGATTAAATCGCTCATAGCATCAATCACTTCAGGACTTTCTATAGCTTCAAAATGTCATTTCAAGAACAGACACCTTCTTTTTCTTCAGTTTTTGTAAAATCTTAAATCAATGAAGAATAGAGTGAGTTTCGAGCTAAAGAGTGCTTGGCGTTTGAAATGTCAAAGTTTATGGGATAAAACCGCTTATAGCTTCATTCACTTCAGCATTTTCTATAGCTTCGAAATGTCATTTGAAGAATAGACAGCTTCTTTTTCTTCAGTTTTTGGAAAATATGAAATCGATGAAGGAAGAGCGCACGTTTCGAGCCAAAGAGTGATTGGCGTTTGAAATTTGAAAGTTTGTCGGATTAAATCGCTCATAGCATCATTCACTTCAGGACTTTCTATAGCTTCAAAATGTCATTTCAAGAATAGACACTTTATTTTTCTTCAGTTTTTGTAAAATCTTAAATCAATGAAGAATAGAGTGAGTTTCGAGCTAAAGAGCGCTTGGCGTTTGAAATGTGATAGTTTATCGGATAAAACCGCTTATAGCTTCATTCACTTCAGCACTTTCTATAGCTTCGAAATGTCATTTGAAGAACAGATATCTTCCTTTTCTTCAGTTTTTGTAAAATATGAAATCGATGAAGGAAGAGCGCTCTTTTCGAGCCAAAGAGTGGTTGGCGTTTGAAATTTGAAAGTTTGACGGCTTAAATCGCTCATAGCTTCATTCACTTCAGGACTTTCTATAGCTTCAAAATGTCATTTGAAGAATAGACATCTTCTTTTTCTTCAGTTTTTGTAAAATCTTAAATCAATGAAGAATAGAGTGAGTTTCGAGATAAAAAGTGCTTGGCGTTTGAAATATCAAAGTTTATCGGATAAAACCGCTTATAGCTTCATTCTTTTCAGGACTTTCTATAGCTTCGAAATGTCATTTGAAGAATAGACATCTTCATGTTCTTCAGTTTTTGTAAAATCTTAAATCGATGAAGAGAAGAGTGCGTTTCGAGCTGAAGAGTGGTTGGCGTTTGAAATTTGAAAGTTTATCGGATTAAATCGCTCATAGCTTCATTCACTTCAGGACTTTCTATAGCTTCAAAATGTCATTTGAAGAATAGACATCTTCTTTTTCTTCAGTTTTTGTAAAATCTCAAATCGATGAAGAATAGAGTGCGTTTCGAGCGAAAGAGTGCTTGGCGTTTGAAATGTCAAAGTTTATCGGATAAAACCGCTTATAGCTTCATTCACTTCAGGACTTTCTATAGCTTCGAAATGTCATTTGAAGAATAGACATCTTCTTTTTCTTCAGTTTTGGTAAAATCTTAAATCGATGAAGAATAGAGTGCGTTTCGAGCTAAAGAGCGATTGGCATTTGAAAGTTTGTCGGATTAATTTGCAAATAGCTTCAACTGCAAGTTACCCTTGCAAACGGTAAGCAGCTGGAAATGAGTGAGTAAAGTTCTCATCGATAGACACTGACCATGTAATGCCTGCAGACAATCCACATCGTGACTGGCGTTGAAATGGAACCACGCAGTACCGCGACCACATTTTACAGGTAAGCCCATGCCGTGTGGTTCCCTTGCCCCACGGTCCCCTACCAACCTGTGTTGAGGTTGCCATCAACTTACCGCGGTACCACTAGTTCGAACGTAGGCAGGACTCGCCGCGGTACCATTTCAACGGTTTTTTCGCCAACAATATTTGAATTTTTTCTTGAACGAATGTCGGCTCTGTGAAGGATCTTGCGTGCCCCATCCGGACGACTAATCGACCGTAATTGGTGTGTGCTGTGTGTGAAATTTGGTGTTAATACAGTGTGAATTCCCAATGTAAATCCCTGGGAAAGTTGACCGATGCCGAAAGAATTGGAATGCAAAAGTTAAGCACGACTTTCATCCGACACGAAGCAACTGCCGCTCTTTAGGTACTTATTTGGGTGGTTCGAGCTTTGCTTTTCAGCTAGTTTCAGTTGGGTTTTGTTGTGCCCCAGCCGGTTGGACACTCACACAATTTTCCCTTTTCTTGGGCTGCTCCTAAATATTTAGGAGTGTGAGTGAGATTGAGGTCAAACGCACGCGCTTTCTTACTACCTAACCTCGATTCTTTCGATGGAATCTGTGGTTTTCACACATCAATATCTTCTGGTAGATTTCCCATCGGCAATTGACTGCGGAATTCCACTATCAAATTCCTGCTGCTGGGCAAAGGATGCTGCAAAACATCTGCGCATCTCAGTGGATGCATGTAATTATCCACACAGATTTGTACCAATTAATCGCTCCACAACAGTCCAACTGATTGATTTATCACAGCAAATTACCGTTAGGTATTGTAATGTTACATAAGTACGTGCTGATATGATTAAATGGATTTATGCTAATTATCGAGTGAGTTGTTTCAAAACCGCTACGTGGGCATTTTCGATTAAAAGTCGCTTTCGGTTCTCTCATTTATCAATAAAGTCCCCTTTCAATGCTTGGGTGTCTGGTTTTTTCGCTGTTTTCATCTAGAGAACAGACAAAACGCCGCCAACTTGATATAAAAAATGAGCTGCCAGTTGGTTTCGCCTGCTTAACAGTTGAAGCTTGTGCCCACACCACCAAAACTCTTTAGGCTAGAAGTCTACGAGTTCGACCAAAAACGCAAAATTCCATTGGGAATATCGATCGGGTTTTTTCGTTTGGTTGCCCTTTTGAGGAGTAAAATCGAGGAAACAATGCTTTTGTTATATCATTTCAACCATCAAACTGTGCCCTTTCTCCCATTTTTGAGAAATCTTAAATCGATCGAGAAGAGAGCGCTCAAGTTTCAAAGCTTCTCGGATAAACTTGCTTTATTGCTTCATTCACTTTACGAAATTCCAAAGGTCCAAACGTCGTTTAAAACATAGACATCTCCTCTTTCTTCCATTTTTGGAAAATCTTAAATCGATGAAGAAGAAACCACGTTTCGAGCTAAAGAGTAATTGGCGTTTGAAATTTCAAAGTTTCCCGGAAAAAATTACTTGTAGCTTCATAGACTTTAGGAATTTTTAAAGCTTCAAAATGTAATTAGAAACCTAGACATTTCTTCTTTCTTCCATTTTTGGAAAATCCTTAATCGATGAAGGAAGAGAGCACGTTTCGAGCTAAAGAGTGATTGGCGTTTGAAATTTCAAAACATATCAGCCAAACTGGCTTGTAGCTTCATTGACATAAAGAGTTTCTAGAGCTCCAAACTGTCCTTGGAAAAATAGGTATCTCATATCTCCTATATTTTAAGAAAATCTTAAATCGATGAAGATAGTGCGTTTGGAGCTAAGCAAGAGTGATTGGCCTTTGAAATTTCAAAGTTTGCCGGATAAATTTACTTGTAGCTTTATAGACTTTAGGAATTTTTAAAGCTTCAAAATGTAATTTGAAACCTAGACATTTCTTCTTTCTTCCGTTTTTGAAAAATCCTTAATAGACGAAGGAAAAGAGCACGCTTCGAGCTAAAGAGGGATTGGCATTTGCAATTTAAAAACTTCTCAGCTAAACTGGCTTGTAGCTTCATTGACATCAGGAGTTTCTAGAGCTCCAAACTGTCCTTGGAAACATAGGTATCTCATCTCTCCTCTATTTTAAGAAAAACTTAAATCGATGAAGAAGAGAGCGCTTTTCGAGCTAAGGAGTATTTGGCGTTTGAAATTTCAAAGTTTGTCGGATGAAATCGCTTGTAGCTTCATTCACTTTGGGGATTTTTAAGGGTTTGAAATCTCCTTTGAAACACAAACATCTCTTCTATCTTCTGTTTGTGAAAAATCTGAAATCCATGAAGAAGGGAGTGCGTTTGGAGCTAAGCAAGAGTGATTGGCGCAAATTTCAATGTTTGCCGGATAAATTTACTTGTAGCTTCAAAGAATTTAGTAATTTTTAAAGCTTCAAAATGTAATTTGAAACCTAGACATCTCTTCTTTCTTCCGTTTTGGGAAAATCCTTAATCGACGAAGGAAGAGAGCAGGTGTCGAGCTAAAGAGAGATGGCATTTGCAATTTAAAAACTTCTCAGCTAAACTGGCTTGTAGCTTCATTGAGATCAGGAGTTTCTAGAGCTCCAAACTGTCCTTGGAAACATAGGTATCTCATCTCTCCTCTATTTTAAGAAAATCTTAAATCGATGAAGAAGAGAGCGCGTTTCGAGCTAAGTAGTATTTGGCGTTTGAAATTTCAAAGTTTGTCGGATGAAATCGCTTGTAGCTTCATTCACTTTGGAGATTTTTAAGGGTTTGAAATCTCCTTTGAAACACAAACATCTCTTCTATTTTTTGCTTGTGAAAAACCTGAAATCCATGAAGAAGGGAGTGCGTTTGGAACTAAGCAAGAGTGATTGGCGCAAATTTCAAAGTTTGCCGGATAAATTTAATTGTAACTTCATTGACTTTAGGAATTTTTAAAGCTTCAAAATGTAATTTAAAACCTAGACATCTCTTCTTTCTTCCGTTTTTGGAAAATCCTTAATCGACGAAGGAAGAGAGCACGTTTCGAGCTAAAGAGAGATTGGCGTTTGCAATTTAAAAACTGCTCAGCTAAACTGGCTTGTAGCTTCATTGAGATCAGGAGTTTCTAGAGCTCCAAACTGTCCTTGGAAACATAGGTATCTCATCTCTCCTCTATTTAAAGAAAAACTTAAATCAATGAAGAAGAGAGCGCGTTTCGAGCGAAGGAGTATTTGGCGTTCGAAATTTCAAAGTTTGTCGGATGAAATCGCTTGTAGCTTCATTCACTTTGGAGATTTTTAAGGGTTTGAAATCTCCTTTGAAACACAAACATCTCTTCTATTTTTTGCTTGTGAAAAACCTGAAATCCATGAAGAAGGGAGTGCGTTTGGAACTAAGCAAGAGTGATTGGCGCAAATTTCAAAGTTTGCCGGATAAATTTAATTGTAACTTCATTGACTTTAGGAATTTTTAAAGCTTCAAAATGTAATTTAAAACCTAGACATCTCTTCTTTCTTCCGTTTTTGGAAAATCCTTAATCGACGAAGGAAGAGAGCACGTTTCGAGCTAAAGAGAGATTGGCGTTTGCAATTTAAAAACTGCTCAGCTAAACTGGCTTGTAGCTTCATTGAGATCAGGAGTTTCTAGAGCTCCAAACTGTCCTTGGAATCATAGGTATCTCATCTCTCCTCTATTTTAAGAAAATCTTAAATCGATGAAGAAGAGAGCGCCTCTCGAGCTAAGGAGTATTTGGCGTTTGAAATTTCAAAGTTTGTCGGATGAAATCGCTTGTAGCTTCATTCACTTTGAGGATTTTTAAGGGTTCGAAATCTCCTTTGAAACACAAACATCTCTTCTATTTTCTGCTTGTGAAAAACCTGAAATCCATGAAGAAGGGAGTGCGTCTGGAGCTAAGCAAGAGTGATTGGCGCAAATTTCAAAGTTTGCCGGATAAATTTACTTGTAGCTTCAAAGACTTTAGGAATTTTTAAAGCTTCAAAATGTAATTTGAAACCTAGACATCTGTTCTTTTGTCCGTTTTTGGAAAATCCTTAATCGACGAAGGAAGAGAGCACGTTTCGAGCTAAAGAGGGATTGGTGTTTGCAATTTAAAAACTGCTCAGCTAAACTGGCTTGTAGCTTCATTGAGATCAGGAGTTTCTAGAGCTCCAAACTGTCCTTGGAAACATAGGTATCTCATCTCTCCTCTATTTTAAGAAAAACTTAAATCGATGAAGAAGAGAGCGCGTTTCGAGCTTAGGAGTATTTGGCGTTTGAAATTTCAAAGTTTGTCAGATGAAATCGCTTGTAGCTTCATTCACTTTGGGGATTTTTAAGGGTTTGAAATCTCCTTTGAAACACAAACATCTCTTCTATCTTCTGTTTGTGAAAAACCTGAAATCCATGAAGAAGGGAGTACGTCTGGAGCTAAGCAAGAGTGATTGGCGCAAATTTCAAAGTATGCCGGATAAATTTACTCGTAGCTTCAAAGACTTTAGTAATTTTTAAAGCTTCAAAATGTAATTTAAAACCTAGACATCTCTTCTTTTGTCCGTTTTTGGAAAATCCTTAATCGACGAAGGAAGAGAGCACGTTTCGAGCTAAAGAGGGATTGGCGTTTGCAATTTAAAAACTTCTCAGCTAAACTGGCTTGTAGCTTCATTGACATCAAGAGTTTCTAGAGCTCCAAACTGTCCTTGAAAACATAGGTATCTCATCTCTCCTCTATTTTAAGAAAAACTTAAAACCATGAAGAAGAGAGCGCGTTTCGAGCTAAGGAGTATTTGGCGTTTGAAATTTCAAAGTTTGTCGGATGAAATCGCTTGTAGCTTCATTCACTTTGGGGATTTTTAAGGGTTAGAAATCTCCTTTGAAACACAAACATCTCTTCTATTTTCTGCTTGTGAAAAACCTGAAATCCATGAAGAAGGGAGTGCGTTTGGAGCTAAGCAAGAGTGATTGGCGCAAATTTCAAAGTTTGCCGGATAAATTTACTTGTAGCTTCAAAGACTTTAGGAATTTTTAAAGTTTTAAAATGTAATTTGAAACCTAGACATCTCTTCTTTTGTTCGTTTTTGGAAAATCCCTAATCGACGAAGGAAGAGAGCACGTTTCGAGCTAAAGAGGGATTGGCGTTTGCAATTTAAAAACTGCTCAGCTAAACTGGCTTGTAGCTTCATTGAGATCAGGAGTTTCTAGAGCTCCAAACTGTCGTTGGAAACATAGGTATCTCATCTCTCCTCTATTTTAAGAAAAACATAAATCGATGAAGAAGAGAGCACGTTTCGAGCTAAGGTGTATTTGCGTTTGAAATTTCAAAGTTTGTCGGATGAAATCGCTTGTAGCTTCATTCACTTTGGGGATTTTTAAGGGTTAGAAATCTCCTTTGAAACACAAACATCTCTTCTATTTTCTGCTTGTGAAAAACCTGAAATCCATGAAGAAGGGAGTGCGTTTGGACCTAAGCAAGAGTGATTGGCGCAAATTTCAAAGTTTGCCGGACAAATTTACTTGTAGCTTCAAAGACTTTAGGAATTTTTAAAGTTTTAAAATGTAATTTGAAACCTAGACATCTCTTCTTTTGTCCGTTTTTGGAAAATCCCTAATCGACGAAGGAAGAGAGCACGTTTCGAGCTAAAGAGGGATTGGCGTTTGCAATTTAAAAACTTCTCAGCTAAACTGGCTTGTAGCTTCATTGAGATCAGGAGTTTCTAGAGCTCCAAACTGTCCTTGGAAACATAGGTTTCTCATCTCTCCTCTATTTTAAGAAAAACTTAAATCAATGAAGAAGAGAGCGCGTTTCGAGCTAAGGAGTATTTGCGTTTGAAATTTCAAAGTTTGTCGGATGAAATCGCTTGTAGCTTCATTCACTTTGGGGATTTTTAAGGGTTTGAAATCTCCTTTAAAACACAAACATCTCTTCTATCTTCTGTTTGTGAAAAACCTGAAATCCATGAAGAAGGGAGTGCGTTTGGAGCTAAGCAAGAGTGATTGCCGCAAATTTCAATGTTTGCCGGATAAATTTACTTTAGCTTCAAAGACTTTACAAATTTTTAAAGCTTCAAAATGTAATTTGAGACCTAGACATCTCTTCTTTCTTCCGTTTTTGAAAAATCCTTAATAGACGAAGGAAGAGAGCACGCTTCGAGCTAAAGAGGGATTGGCGTTTGCAATTTAAAAACTTCTCAGCTAAACTGGCTTGTAGCTTCGTTGACATCAGGAGTTTCTAGAGCTCCAAACTGTCCTTGGAAACATAGGTATCTCATCTCTCCTTTATTTTAAGAAAATCCTAAATCGATGAAGAAGAGAGCGCGTTTCGAGCTAAGGAGTATTTGGCGATTGAAATTTCATAGTTTGTCGGATGAAATCGCTTGTAGCTTCATTCACTTTGGGGATTTTTAAGGGTTTGAAATCGCCTTTGATACACAAACATCTCTTCTATCTTCTGTTTGTGAAAAACCTGAAATCCATAAAGAAGGGAGTGCGTTTGGAGCTAAGCAAGTGTGATTGGCGCAAATTTCAAAGTTTGCCGGATAAATTTACTAGTAGCTTCAAAGACTTTAGGAATTTTTAAAGCTTCAAAATGTAATTTAAAACCTAGACATCTCTTCTTTTGTCCGTTTTTGGAAAATCCTTAATCGACGAAGGAAGAGAGCACGTTTCGAGCTAAAGAGGGATTGCATTTGCAATTTAAAAACTTCTCAGCTAAACTGGCTTGTAGCTTCATTGACATCAAGAGTTTCTAGAGCTCCAAACTGTCCTTGGAAACATAGGTATCTCATCTCTCCTCTATTTTAAGAAAAACTTAAATCGATGAAGAAGAGAGCGCGTTTCGAGCTAAGGAGTACTTGGCGTTTGAAATTTCAAAGTTTGTCGGATGAAATCGCTTGTAGCTTCATTCACTTTGGGGATTTTTAAGGGTTAGAAATCTCCTTTGAAACACAAACATCTCTTCTATTTTCTGCTTGTGAAAAACCTGAAATCCATGAAGAAGGGAGTGCGTTTGGAGCTAAGCAAGAGTGATTGGCGAAAATTTCAAAGTTTGCCGGATAAATTTACTTGTAGCTTCATTGACTTTACAAATTTTTAAAGCTTCAAAATGTAATTTGAAACCTAGACATCTCTTCTTTCTTCCGTTTTGGGAAAATCCTTAATCGACGAAGGAAAAGAGCACGTGTCGAGCTAAAGAGGGATTGGCGTTTGCAATTTAAAAACTTCTCAGCTAAACTGGCTTGTAGCTTCATTGACATCAGGAGTTTCTAGAGTTCCAAACTGTACTTGGAAACATAGGTATCTCATCTCTCCTTTATTTTAAAAAAATCTTAAATCGATGAAGAAGAGAGCGCCTCTCGAGCTAAGGAGTATTTGGCGTTTGAAATTTGAAAGTTTGTCGGATTAAATCGCTTGTAGCTTCATTCACTTTGGGGATTTTAAGGGTTTGAAATCTCCTTTGAAGCACAAACATCTGTTCTATCTTCTGTTTGTGAAAAACCTGAAATCCATGAAGAAGGGAGTGCGTTTGGAGCTAAGCAAGAGTGATTGGCGCAAATTTCAAAGTTTGCCAGATAAATTTACTTGTAGCTTCATTGACTTTACAAATTTTTAAAGCTTCAAAATGTAATTTGAAACCTAGACATCTCTTCTTTCTTCCGTTTTTGAAAAATCCTTAATAGACGAAGGAAGAGAGCACGCTTCGAGCTAAAGAGGGATTGGCGTTTGCAATTTAAAAACTTCTCAGCTAAACTGGCTAGTAGCTTCATTGACATCAGGAGTTTCTAGAGCTCCAAACTGTCCTTGGAAACATGGGTATCTCATCTCTCCTCTATATTAAGAAAATCTTAAATCGATGAAGAACAGAGCGCGTTTCGAGCTAAGGAGTATTTGTCGTTGGAAATTTCAGTTTGTCGGATGAAATCGCTTGCAGCTCCATTCTCTTTGGAGATTTTTAGGGGTTTGAAATCTCCTTTGAAACACAAACATCTCTTCTATCTTCTGTTTGTGAAAAACCTGAAATCCATGAAGAAGGGAGTGCGTTTGGAGCTAAGCAAGAGTGATTGGCGCAAATTACAAAGTTTGCCGGATAAATTTACTTGTAGCTTCAAAGACTTTAGGAATTTTTAAAGCTTTAAAATGTAATTTGAAACCTAGACATCTCTTCTTTTGTCCGTTTTTGGAAAATCCTTAATCGACGAAGGAATAGAGCACGTTTCGAGCTAAAGAGGGATTGGCGTTTGCAATTTAAAAACTGCTCAGCTAAACTGGCTTGTAGTTTCATTGAGATCAGGAGTTTCTAGAGCACCAAACTGTCCTTGGAAACATAGGTATCTCCTCTCTCTTCTATTTTTGGAAAATCTGAAGTTAATGAGGAAGAGAGCTCGTTTCCAGCGAAAGAGAAATTGGCGTTTGAAGTTTCAAACTTTGCCGGAAAAACTCCCTTGTAACCTGATTGTCTTTGGGAATTTTTAAAGCTTCAAGATGTCATTTCACACATAGGAACCTCCTCATACTTCCGCTTTTGGAAAATCTCAAATTAACGGACGGGAGAGCACGTTTCGAGCTAAAGAATGGTAGTTAAGGTTTGGAGTCAATATTTAGCGAAATTTCAGTTAAAATGTCCCAAAAATCTTTTGAAAAGTGACTTATTAGGCAACGAAAATGCATCGGAATTAAAGCAGGAGCCATAATAAATGAAAATGATGGTTCAGTTTGCAAATTTGGATGCCAAAAAGTGATAAAAACCATCATAACTCTAAAACGAGCCAGGATATCAAACTGCGGTTTTCAGCATCTCAACTAGGAACTAATCCACTTTTGAATTACAAAATCGCATTATACCGTATGAAGCAAGTTTTCAAGCCAAAACGACAAAAACCGCCACTGCTCTAAACGCCGCTCCCTAGCCTTCCATCCTTTAGTTGACACACCAGAAAATCTACCTTCATTTCCCCTCTAAACAAACCAAACATGCTGAAAATTCTTTAGCCAGTTTAGAACGTAGAGCTGTTTAAACCAAAGCACTTTTGGACAAAAATCGAGTAGAATCGCCCACTATCTAACTGCCAAATATACCGAATCTTAATGGGGCAAATTTTGGGGAAAAAGGGGATTTCTAATTTGCAATTTTCAATAGTGCACCCAAAAATCCTTTCAGCGATTTTCCCGTGACCACTTTGACCATGAAAATACTTTCTCTGGGCTTCAATGCCTTCAAGAAACCACTCTGTATAATTCCCGAAGAGGCCTTTTGAACGGCTTTCAATGTATATATAAAAGTGCAATCCTTAAAGGTAGTTTGCACTGTCGATTCTTTTCCAATTGAAGCGTAAATAGTGTCAAAAAAAACAAAGGAAAAGTCGGTTAAATCATTGTTAAAGGGATCTTGGCAAATGTTCGCTTTTATCCACGAATTTGCGGCTTTCAGAGAACAAAAACACATCGAAAAACCCACCTGATCTAAGCGGGCTTTTTCGACGTTAATGAGCTATTGTGATTCTACATGATTAACTAGGAAGTGAAACATGCCGTAACAAAACGTGCCCGAATAGAAGACTTCTAATTTTACAAGTTTTGCCATGATTAATTAGCGCAAAATTCCCAAAACGTGGAAACCATCGAGTTGCAATTGGGACCAATTCCGCTCTAATTCAACAATTGAGTTAAAACCACAGGTGTGTTAATAACATCAGCCAACTGCTGGTTTCAAAGCCAATTAGCTTTAATGGGATTTGCTGCTTTATTCGTGGTTTTACTCAGTCTGTACATAGTAGGCCATTTTCAGCACACATTTCCACAGCTACTTGACCATGAAGAACCATATTCCCATGCATGGGAGAAAAATAAACAATAATATTTTGACCAGGGAATATTTGGCCAGTACAAGAACACGTTTTTTATACAAACAAATCGCTGTAGTAGACTAAACTTGGCCCACTGATATCGTAGTCGTGCTTGTGTTAGTTATTAATGTGTGTCGTTTATTGTCTAAACATATTTCTGACCGGTTTCTCTACAACTACGTAAAGTGGCTTTTGATGGTTTACCAAAATTGCGTCGTAAATGGCAACAAGTAAGTAGCCAAAATTGTATCTATTAACCGTTCCATGTTCAAAATGATGCCGTTTTTTATTGCTACTTTACATGTAAACGGTGTTCCTCTATGGTTCAAGTGCAATTGTTGCTAGAAGTCGTGGCCTTTTTAGCTAGAACTACACGGTTTATATGTGAGAAATGCAGAATAACTGCTACTTGAAAATGATCAAGAACGTTTCAAAAAATCGTTGCAAACCGTTCAGCTAGGTGTACATCAGATGGTGCTCGATGGAGTTATGCAGAAAAAAGGTCCTTAGTGCTAGTGTAGCCCATTATAAAAACACCTAGTGCTGCTTGAGACGGGCGAGTTAAAAGCCACTTTTAAGAAAACCATAAAAAACACCAAATGCTCTCATCGAGCTGAAATTACCACGCAATGTAGAACAAAGAAGCCTCTATTCAATTATGTTAACGGCAACTCCCTGGTGTGGTACATTTCAGATAAATTAATTTTTGAAAACCAGTCTGCAAAATGAGGGGCGAGAAACTGACGATTTGGCACCCGCATTTTGAAAAATTCGTCAAAATTCACCAAAATCTCTGATCGCCCTGAAATTACCACAAAATGTAGAGCAACGATCCTCGATTCAACTATGAATAAAGCAACTGCTAAGTCCAGTGGCTTTAAGAGAAAGATACATTTTTTAAAGCCATTGTGCATAGAGTTGACAGCCGCATTTTCAAAAATTCGTCGAAATTTATCTAAAACTCTCGTCGCGATGAAACTTTTCAAAAATGTAGAACAAAGACTCCTCTATTCACTTATGTAAAAAGAAACTTCCTGGTGTGGTACGTTTCAGATAAATTAATTTTTGAAAACGAGTCTGCAAAATGAGGGGAGAGAAACAGAAGATTCGGCACCCGCATTTTGAAAAATTCGTCAAAATTCACCAAAATATCTGATCGCCCTGAAATTACCACAAAATGTAGAGCAAAGATCCTCGATTCCACTATGAATAAAGCAACTGCTTAGTCCAGAGGCTTTAAGAGAAAGATACATTTTTTAAAGTCATTGTGCATAGAGTTGACAGCCGCCTTTTCAAAAATTCTTCAAAAATTATCCAAAACTCCCGTCGGGCTGAAACTTTTCAAAAATGTAGAACAAAGACTCCTCTATTTAATTATGTAAAAAGCAACTTCCTGGTGTTGTACATTTCAGACAAATTACTTTTTGAATACGAGTCTGCAAAATGAGGGGCGAGAAACAGATAATTTGGCAACCGCATTTTGAAAAATTCGTCAAAATTTACCAAAATCTCTGATCGCCCTGAAATTACCACAAAATGTAGAGCAACGATCCTCGATTCAACTATGAATAAAGCAACTCCTTAGTCCAGTGGCTTTAAGAGAAAGATACATTTTTTAAAGCCATTGTACATAGAGTTAACAGCCGCATTTTCAAAAATTCGTCGAAATTTATCTAAAAGTCTCGTCGCGATGAAACTATTCAAAAATGTAGGTCAAAGACTCCTCTATTCAACTATGTAAAAAAGCACTTCCTAGTGTGGTACATTTCAGACAAATTAATTTTTGAAAACGAGTCTGCAAATGAGGGGCGAGAAACACACGATTTGGGACCCGCATTTTGAAAAATTCGTCAAAATTCACCAAAATCTCTGATTGCCCTGAAATTACCACAAAATGTAGAGCAAAGATCCTCGATTCAACTATGAATAAAGCAACTCCTTAGTCCAGTGGCTTTAAGAGAAAGATACATTTTTTAAAGCCATTGTGCATAGAGTTGACAGCCGCATTTTCAAAAATTCTTCAAAATTTATCCAAAACTCCCGTCGGGCTGAAACTTTTCAAAAATGTAGAACAAAGACTCCTCTATTCAATTATGTAAAAAGGAACTTCCTGGTGTGGTACGTTTCAGATAAATTAATTTTTAAAACGAGTCTGCAAAATGAGGGGCGAGAAACTGACGATTTGGCACCCGCATTTTGAAAACTTCGTCAAAATTCACCAAAATATCTGATCGCCCTGAAATTACCACAAAATGTAAAGCAACGATCCTCGATTCAACTATGAATAAAGCAACTCCTTAGTCCAGTGGCTTTAAGAGAAAGATACATTTTTTAAAGCCAATGTGCATAGAGTTGACAGCCGCATTTTCAAAAATTCTTCAAAATTTATCCAAAACTCCCGTCGGGCTGAAACTTTTCAAAAATGTAGAACAAAGACTCCTCTATTCAATTATGTAAAAAGAAACTTAATCGTGTGGTACGTTTCAGATAAATTAATTTTTGAAAACGAGTCTGCAAAATGAGGGGCGAGAAACAGACGATTTGGCACCCGCATTTTGAAAAATTCGTCCAAATTCACCAAAATCTCTGATCGCCCTGAAATTACCACAAAATGTAGAGCAAAGATCCTCGATTCAACTATGAATAAAGCAACTCCTTAGTCCAGTGGCTTTAAGAGAAAGATATATTTTTTAAGGCCATTGTGCATAGAGTTGACAGCCGCATTTTCAAAAATTCTTCAAAATTTATCCAAAACTCCCGTCGGGCTGAAACTTTTCAAAAATGTAGAACAAAGACTCCTCTATTCAATTATGTAAAAAGGAACTTCCTGGTGTGGTACGTTTCAGATAAATTAATTTTTTAAAACGAGTCTGCAAAATGAGGGGCGAGAAACTGACGATTTGGCACCCGCATTTTGAAAACTTCGTCAAAATTCACCAAAATATCTGATCGCCCTGAAATTACCACAAAATGTAAAGCAACGATCCTCGATTCAACTATGAATAAAGCAACTCCTTAGTCCAGTGGCTTTAAGAGAAAGATACATTTTTTAAAGCCAATGTGCATAGAGTTGACAGCCGCATTTTCAAAAATTCTTCAAAATTTATCCAAAACTCCCGTCGGGCTGAAACTTTTCAAAAATGTAGAACAAAGACTCCTCTATTCAATTATGTAAAAAGAAACTTAATCGTGTGGTACGTTTCAGATAAATTAATTTTTGAAAACGAGTCTGCAAAATGAGGGGCGAGAAACAGACGATTTGGCACCCGCATTTTGAAAAATTCGTCCAAATTCACCAAAATCTCTGATCGCCCTGAAATTACCACAAAATGTAGAGCAGAGATCCTCGATTCAACTATGAATAAAGCAACTCCTTAGTCCAGTGGCTTTAAGAGAAAGATATATTTTTTAAGGCCATTGTGCATAGAGTTGACAGCCGCATTTTCAAAAATTCTTCAAAATTTATCCAAAACTCCCGTCGGGCTGAAACTTTTCAAAAATGTAGAACAAAGACTCCTCTATTTAATTATGTAAAAAGCAACTTCCTGCTGTGGTACATTTCAGACAAATTACTTTTTGAATACGAGTCTGCAAAATGAGGGGCGAGAAACAGATAATTTGGCAACCGCATTTTGAAAAATTCGTCAAAATTTACCAAAATCTCTGATCGCCCTGAAATTACCACAAAATGTAGAGCAACGATCCTCGATTCAACTATGAATAAAGCAACTCCTTAGTCCAGTGGCTTTAAGAGAAAGATACATTTTTTAAAGCCATTGTACATAGAGTTAACAGCCGCATTTTCAAAAATTCGTCGAAATTTATCTAAAAGTCTCGTCGCGATGAAACTATTCAAAAATGTAGGTCAAAGACTCCTCTATTCAACTATGTAAAAAAGCAACTTCCTAGTGTGGTACATTTCAGACAAATTAATTTTTGAAAACGAGTCTGCAAAATGAGGGGCGAGAAACACACGATTTGGGACCCGCATTTTGAAAAATTCGTCAAAATTCACCAAAATCTCTGATTGCCCTGAAATTACCACAAAATGTAGAGCAAAGATCCTCGATTCAACTATGAATAAAGCAACTCCTTAGTCCAGTGGCTTTAAGAGAAAGATACATTTTTTAAAGCCATTGTGCATAGAGTTGACAGCCGCATTTTCAAAAATTCTTCAAAATTTATCCAAAACTCCCGTCGGGCTGAAACTTTTCAAAAATGTAGAACAAAGACTCCTCTATTCAATTATGTAAAAAGGAACTTCCTGGTGTGGTACGTTTCAGATAAATTAATTTTTTAAAACGAGTCTGCAAAATGAGGGGCGAGAAACTGACGATTTGGCACCCGCATTTTGAAAACTTCGTCAAAATTCACCAAAATATCTGATCGCCCTGAAATTACCACAAAATGTAAAGCAACGATCCTCGATTCAACTATGAATAAAGCAACTCCTTAGTCCAGTGGCTTTAAGAGAAAGATACATTTTTTAAAGCCAATGTGCATAGAGTTGACAGCCGCATTTTCAAAAATTCTTCAAAATTTATCCAAAACTCCCGTCGGGCTGAAACTTTTCAAAAATGTAGAACAAAGACTCCTCTATTCAATTATGTAAAAAGAAACTTAATCGTGTGGTACGTTTCAGATAAATTAATTTTTGAAAACGAGTCTGCAAAATGAGGGGCGAGAAACAGACGATTTGGCACCCGCATTTTGAAAAATTCGTCCAAATTCACCAAAATCTCTGATCGCCCTGAAATTACCACAAAATGTAGAGCAAAGATCCTCGATTCAACTATGAATAAAGCAACTCCTTAGTCCAGTGGCTTTAAGAGAAAGATATATTTTTTAAGGCCATTGTGCATAGAGTTGACAGCCGCATTTTCAAAAATTCTTCAAAATTTATCCAAAACTCCCGTCGGGCTGAAACTTTTCAAAAATGTAGAACAAAGACTCCTCTATTCAATTATGTAAAAAGGAACTTCCTGGTGTGGTACGTTTCAGATAAATTAATTTTTAAAACGAGTCTGCAAAATGAGGGGCGAGAAACTGACGATTTGGCACCCGCATTTTGAAAACTTCGTCAAAATTCACCAAAATATCTGATCGCCCTGAAATTACCACAAAATGTAAAGCAACGATCCTCGATTCAACTATGAATAAAGCAACTCCTTAGTCCAGTGGCTTTAAGAGAAAGATACATTTTTTAAAGCCAATGTGCATAGAGTTGACAGCCGCATTTTCAAAAATTCTTCAAAATTTATCCAAAACTCCCGTCGGGCTGAAACTTTTCAAAAATGTAGAACAAAGACTCCTCTATTCAATTATGTAAAAAGAAACTTAATCGTGTGGTACGTTTCAGATAAATTAATTTTTGAAAACGAGTCTGCAAAATGAGGGGCGAGAAACAGACGATTTGGCACCCGCATTTTGAAAAATTCGTCCAAATTCACCAAAATCTCTGATCGCCCTGAAATTACCACAAAATGTAGAGCAGAGATCCTCGATTCAACTATGAATAAAGCAACTCCTTAGTCCAGTGGCTTTAAGAGAAAGATATATTTTTTAAGGCCATTGTGCATAGAGTTGACAGCCGCATTTTCAAAAATTCTTCAAAATTTATCCAAAACTCCCGTCGGGCTGAAACTTTTCAAAAATGTAGAACAAAGACTCCTCTATTTAATTATGTAAAAAGCAACTTCCTGCTGTGGTACATTTCAGACAAATTACTTTTTGAATACGAGTCTGCAAAATGAGGGGCGAGAAACAGATAATTTGGCAACCGCATTTTGAAAAATTCGTCAAAATTTACCAAAATCTCTGATCGCCCTGAAATTACCACAAAATGTAGAGCAACGATCCTCGATTCAACTATGAATAAAGCAACTCCTTAGTCCAGTGGCTTTAAGAGAAAGATACATTTTTTAAAGCCATTGTACATAGAGTTAACAGCCGCATTTTCAAAAATTCGTCGAAATTTATCTAAAAGTCTCGTCGCGATGAAACTATTCAAAAATGTAGTCAAAGACTCCTCTATTCAACTATGTAAAAAAGCAACTTCCTAGTGTGGTACATTTCAGACAAATTAATTTTTGAAAACGAGTCTGCAAAATGAGGGGCGAGAAACACACGATTTGGGACCCGCATTTTGAAAAATTCGTCAAAATTCACCAAAATCTCTGATTGCCCTGAAATTACCACAAAATGTAGAGCAAAGATCCTCGATTCAACTATGAATAAAGCAACTCCTTAGTCCAGTGGCTTTAAGAGAAAGATACATTTTTTAAAGCCATTGTGCATAGAGTTGACAGCCGCATTTTCAAAAATTCTTCAAAATTTATCCAAAACTCCCGTCGGGCTGAAACTTTTCAAAAATGTAGAACAAAGACTCCTCTATTCAATTATGTAAAAAGGAACTTCCTGGTGTGGTACGTTTCAGATAAATTAATTTTTTAAAACGAGTCTGCAAAATGAGGGGCGAGAAACTGACGATTTGGCACCCGCATTTTGAAAACTTCGTCAAAATTCACCAAAATATCTGATCGCCCTGAAATTACCACAAAATGTAAAGCAACGATCCTCGATTCAACTATGAATAAAGCAACTCCTTAGTCCAGTGGCTTTAAGAGAAAGATACATTTTTTAAAGCCAATTTGCATAGAGTTGACAGCCGCATTTTCAAAATTCTTCAAAATTTATCCAAAACTCCCGTCGGGCTGAAACTTTTCAAAATGTAGAACAAAGACTCCTCTATTCAATTATGTAAAAAGAACTTAATCGTGTGGTACGTTTCAGATAAATTAATTTTTGAAAACGAGTCTGCAAAATGAGGGGCGAGAAACAGACGATTTGGCACCCGCATTTTGAAAAATTCGTCCAAATTCACCAAAATCTCTGATCGCCCTGAAATTACCACAAACTGTAGAGCAAAGATCCTCGATTCAACTATGAATAAAGCAACTCCTTAGTCCAGTGGCTTTAAGAGAAAGATATATTTTTTAAGGCCATTGTGCATAGAGTTGACAGCCGCATTTTCAAAAATTCTTCAAAATTTATCCAAAACTCCCGTCGGGCTGAAACTTTTCAGAAATGTAGAACAAAGACTCCTCTATTCAATTATGTAAAAAAGGAACTTCCTGGTGTGGTACATTTCAGATAAATTAATTTTTGAAACGAGTCTGCAAAATGAGGGGCAAGAAACAGACGATTTGGCAACCGCATTTTGAAAACTTCGTCAAAATTCACCAAAATATCTGATCGCCCTGAAATTACCACAAAATGTAGAGCAACGATCCTCGATTCAACTATGAATAAAGCAACTCCTTAGTCCAGTGGCTTTAAGAGAAAGATACATTTTTTAAAGCCATGTGCATAGAGTTGACAGCCGCATTTTCAAAAATTCTTTAAAATTTATCCAAAACTCCCGTCGGGCTGAAACTTTTCAGAAATGTAGAACAAAGACTCCTCTATTCAATTATGTAAAAAAGCAACTTCCTGGTGTGGTACATTTCAGATAAATTAATTTTTGAAAACGAGTCTGCAAAATGAGGGGCAAGAAACTAGACGATTTGGCACCCGCATTTGAAAAATTCGTCAAATTCACCAAAATATCTGATCGCCCTGAAATTACCACAAAATGTAGAGCAAAGATCCTCGATTCAACTATGAATAAAGCAACTCCTTAGTCCAGTGGCTTTAAGAGAAAGATACATTTTTTAAAGCCATTGTGCATAGAGTTGACAGCCGCATTTTCAAAAATTCTTCAAAATTTATTCAAAACACCCGTCGGGTTGAAACTTTCCAAAAATGTAGAACAATGAATCCTCTATTCAATTATGTAAAAAGCAACTTCCTGGTATGGTACATTTCAGATAAATTAATTTTTGAAAACCAGTCTGCAAAATGAGGGGCGAGAATCTGACGATTTGGCACCCGCATTTTGAAAACTTCGTCAAAATTCACCAAAATATCTGATCGTCCTGAAATTACCACAAAATGTAGAGCAAAGATCCTCGATTCAACCGTGAATAAAGCAACTCCTTAGTCCAGTGGCTTTAAGAGAAAGATATATTTTTTAAGGCCATTGTGCATAGAGTTGACAGCCGCATTTTCAAAAATTCTTCAAAATTTATCCAAAACTCCCGTCGGGCTGAAACTTTTCAAAAATGTAGAACAAAGACTCCTCTATTCAATTATGTAAAAAGCAACTTCCTGGTATGGTACATTTCAGATAAATTAATTTTTGAAAACGAGTCTGCAAAATGAGGGGCGAGAAACTGACGATTTGGCACCCGCATTTTGAAAAATTCGTCAAAATTCACCAAAATCTCTGATCGCCCTGAAATTACCACAAAATGTAGAGCAAAGATTCTCGATTCAACTATGAAAAAAGCAACTCCTTGGTTTAGTAAATTTAAGAGCTATTAATTTTTTAACCTAGTGGTACAAAATGAGCAGCTGGAAATAGACGTTCTAGCAACCGCATTCTAAAAAAATCGTCAACAATTTTTCAAAACTTCCGCGGCAATGAAACTTTCAAAAAAGTTAGAATAAGAAGGTCTCTATGTAATCATGCATCAGGAAACTTATCTGGTTAGGAAATTTAAGAGGAATGAAGTTTTTAAAGCCAGTGCATAAACTGGTTGAGATAGACGAGATGTCAGCTGCATTTTGAAAAATTCGTAAAAATGTATCAAAACCCCTCATAATAGTGAAATTTTCAGGACACTTAGAACCATAACAGCTCTATTCAGCCTTGCATCAATAAACTCCTCAGTCCAGCTAATTTAAGAAAAATTACTTTTTGAAAACTAGTCCTCAAAATGTGCGAGAAAAACAGACGATTTGGCAACTGCAATTTAAAAAATTCCTCAAAATTCAGTAAAATCTCTCGTCCTCTATTCAATTAGGTATAAAGCAACTCCCGGATTTACCAAATTTAAGAGAACTGATTTTTTAAAAACTAGTCGGCAAAGTGAGCAGCCTGAAACAGACAATTTTTGCCGCGTTTTAAAAAATTCGTAAAAATTTTTCAAAACCTGCCATCAGATTGAAACTTTCAGAACTTTTGGCGCAATGACAGCTCTATTCAACCGTGGATCAGCTAACGCTTTAGTCCTGCACATTTATGAAAATTCGATTTGGAAAACTAGTCCCAAAATGTGAGACTTGACACAGACGATCTGGCACCTGCATTTCAAAAAAATCGCCAAAATTTAGTAAAACTTCTGGTAGGAATGAAACTTTTCAGGCGTTTAGAACAATGTTAGCTCTATTTAACCACGCATCGAGCAACTTCTCGATCGTAAACAGTTCCGAGAAACGAAGGTTTGAAAACTAGGCTCCAAAACTTGCAACTTGAGATGGACGAATTGACAACCACATTTGAAAAAATTCGTCAAAATTAACCAGGAACCCCCTTAGTTGTGAAAGATTGGCAACAGGTAGAGCGAACTACGCTCAACTCACAAAAGCTACGCGATTTTTGAAAAGCAAATCTCCTTAATGGAATTTTTGCATGAAACAAGCGAATTCCAGTCGAAAGCTGATGAAGATGTGTGGTTGAGCCTCGCCCAATACAAATGACCGGTTCTCCGGCCAGTCCAAATACCAATTTACCGAAAACCCGTCGAAGATGGACACCGGAGGGAATCGACCAAGGAAATGTAATTAATTAACGCTTAAGCCAACAACCTCTGCGCTCAAATAAACGGCACAGTTTTGATCGTCGATTTACATAATGAAATGGACCCGGCCGTGTTATGTAACGAACAGAAAAACGAACAATTCAATAATTCCATACGAAAAAGTGGTTTGGTTTCGGTATTTTGGGTGAACCTGTCCGATGGCGAAAAAACAATCGATTTCATAACGCAAGGTTGGAACTTCTTCCCACGTATCGAAAGGGGGCAAAAACGGACGCCAACCATTGCAGATTCTCATTAGGTCCAGTTTCGCAACAGAACCATATTGGGGCACTTGATCGGGAAGGCGCAATCATTAATCTAAATTCATCATTTCATTGCGGCTGATTATGAAAAACTGGACATTCTTGCAGGCGAACGCTGCAAGCTAAATGATGGTTCTAATCTGGCTGGCGCGGAAAACAATAATTTTGCTAACGGTACCAACAATCAAATCGGATAGTACAATACAATTCCTGCACAGTGCGAAAAATCGCCATTGTTTCCTAATCCTAGCCGAGTGGGAGGTGTTGCTTCAGACAGCAATTGGAGATAAATATTCGAAAAAATAAACCTGAAAAATCACCTTAAACATACCATTGAGAGAGTTCTTTGCACTAACGAACAACAGTAAACCCGATGTAGATTGGAAAATAGAATTCGAGCCGCACGCCAAATTATTGGTATTTTCTGTTCTGTTGCATTGTCGGGTTTCAGGTGAAAGTAACAGGCATTGCAGATGCAGTTCTAACATTTTAACAGTAACAGTGCATTTCTAGCTCTTTTTTTTACAATCAGACATTCGTGCCAATTGGTAATTCGCATTGGAAACCGTTGCTTTCGTAATCGGGATTTTCGCCCAACTTTAATAGTTTCGAATTATGATTGCAATCCCACATTTGATGGCCAAACTTCGAATTGGTTTGGCTTTTAGTGGGGAACGTGCATCCAGCAGCACAAGCTAAAGAGGATTTATTCAACTGAATGGACTGGAGTCCGGAAACTCGCCTTAAATCCACTGGGTTGTTGTAATGCGTTAAATAATTAGTCGAAAGTTTTTGAAAAATTTCCTGGGATTTTCGCATAGAATGCCAAATGAGTCGCTAAAGATGCTCAAAGGATGAATATTTCCTCCTTTGAAGCGCCACGTGGACAGAAATCGTCCCTTGCCTTTTAAACCGCAGAAGTTGCATTGTCTACCCCAAATTTGAAACACCTAACTCCTGCTGGGAAGGAGAATTGAATTTTGAGTGGTTTTTGCCTCTTGGAGTTTTTCCGTTAAATGGAAGGTTTCTGAGAAAAATAACAAAATGTCATCAAAAGCACATGGAGATCAGTGCGCGGTTTTCAACAACCGCATTTTAAAAATTCGGCAAAATTCAGTAAAATCTCCCCTCGCGACGAAACTTTCAGAACAATTAGGGCAATAACAGCTTTATTGAACTGTGCATCAAGCAGTTTCTTAGTCGCGCAGACTTAAGAGAAACCGGTTTTGGAAAACTAGGCCGCAAAATGTGCTTCTTGAGAAAGACTGATAGCAGCATTTTCAAAAATTCGTCAAAAATCAGCAAAACCTTCTGTCCGAACTGAACTCGCAGAACCCTTGGAAAGACAATAACTCTTTTCAACCATGTATGAAGCAAGTTTCTATTTCAGTACGTTTAGGCGAAACGAATTTTTGAAAACTAGTCTGCAAAATTTCTTGTTTGAGATTTTAAAGGCGCATTTTCAAAAATTCGCCAAAAATCAGCAAAACCTTCTGTCCGAACTGAACTCGCAGAACACTTGGAAAGACAATAACTCTTTTCAACCATGTATGAAGCAAGTTCCTATTTCTGTACGTTTAGGCGAAACGAATTTTTGAAAACTAGTCTGCAAAATTTCTTGCTTGAGATTTTAAAGGCGCATTTTCAAAAATTCGTCAAAAATCAGCAAAACCTTCTGTCCGAACTGAACTCGCAGAACACTTGGAAAGACAATAACTCTTTTCAACCATGTATGAAGCAAGTTCCTATTTCAGTACGTTTAGGCGATACGAATTTTTGAAAACTAGTCTGCAAAATTTCTTGTTTGAGATTTTAAAGGCGCATTTTCAAAAATTCGCCAAAATCAGCAAAACCTTCTGTCCGAACTGAACTCGCAGAACACTTGGAAAGACAATAACTCTTTTCAACCATGTATGAAGCAAGTTTCTATTTCAGTACGTTTAGGCGAAACGAATTTTTGAAAACTAATCTGCAGAATTTCTTGTTTGAGATTTTAAAGGCGCATTTTCCAAAATTCGCCAAAAATCAGCAAAACCTTCTGTCCGAACTGAACTCGCAGAACCCTTGGAAAGACAATAACTCTTTTCAACCATGTATGAAGCAAGTTCCTATTTCATTACGTTTAGGCGATACGAATTTTTGAAAACTAGTCTGCAAAATTTCTTGCTTGAGATTTTAAAGGCGCATTTTCAAAAATTCGCCAAAAATCAGCAAAACCTTCTGTCCGAACTGAACTCGCACAACACTTGGAAAGACAATAACTCTTTTCAACCATGTATGAAGCAAGTTCCTATTTCAGTACGTTTAGGCGAAACGAATTTTTGAAAACTAGTCTGCAAAATTTCTTGCTGGAGATTTTAAAGGCGCATTTTCAAAAATTCGTCAAAAATCAGCAAAACCTTCTGGCCGAACTGAACTCGCAGAACACTTGGAAAGACAATAACTCTTTTCAACCATGTATGAAGCAAGTTCCTATTTCAGTACGTTTAGGCGAAACGAATTTTTGAAAACTAGTCTGCAAAGTTTCTTGCTTGAGATTTTAGACGCGCATTTTCCAAAATTCGCCAAAAATCAGCAAAACCTTCTGTCCGAACTGAACTCGCAGAACCCTTGGAAAGACAATAACTCTTTTCAACCATGTATGAAGCAAGTTTCTATTTCAGTACGTTTAAGCGAAACGAGTTTTTGAAAACTAGTCTGCAAAATTTCTTGTTTGAGATTTTAACGGCGTATTTTCAAAAATTCGTCAAAAATCAGCAAAACCTTCTGTCCGAACTGAACTCGCAGAACCCTTGGAAAGACAATAACTCTTTTCAACCATGTATGAAGCAAGTTCCTATTTCATTACGTTTAGGCGATACGAATTTTTGAAAACTAGTCTGCAAAATTTCTTGCTTGAGATTTTAACGTCGCATTTTCAAAAATTCGTCAAACTTCTGGGAAACCTTCGGTCGCGATAAAACTTTCCGAGAAATAAGGAAAAGAAACATTCTTTTCCACATTGTATGAAGCAACTCTTTATTTTGGTAGGTTTAAGAGAGTCGCATTTTTGAAAACTAGTCTGCAAAACTTGTCACTTGAGATAGACGAGTTAACAGTCGCATTTTCGAAAATTCGTGAAAAATCAGCAAAACCTGCCGTCATATTTAAACTCTCAGAACGTACAACATAGAAAATGAGTCACTCTTTTCAAAACTGTTTGAAGCAAGTTCCTATTTTGGTACGTTTAGACGAAGCGAATTTTTGAAAATCAGGCGGCAAAATTTGTTACTTGAGATGGACGAGTTGACAGCCGCATTTTCAAAAATTCGTCAAAATTAAGCAAACGCTCTTGTCGCAGGGAAAATTTTTGTACAGATAGACCAATAGCAACTCGTTTCAACCATATATTAAGCAACTAACTGTTGTGGCACATTTAAGAGAAACGAATTTTTGAAAATTAGTCTGCAAACTGTGCTACTTGATATTGACAACTTGGCAGTGGATTATTAAAAAATTCCTCAAAATTCAGCAAAGCCTCTCCTCCGAAACAAACTCTTTGGGAAGGTAGAGCAAGGAAGGCGCTTTCCAACGATGTATAAAGCAACTTGCTAGTGTGGCACATTTAAGAGAAATTAATTGTTTTACGACCGGTCTTCGAAACGTACTGCTTGAGACAGGCGATTAAACAGCAGCACGAATTTTCGGAAACTAGTAGGGAAAATCTGCTATTTGAAATAGATTTCTGCATTATTAATTAGTTGCTTAATTAGTGCCCTTTGAATTGTTGCCAAAAATGGGCTGAAAATAATTAAAAGCGCTTTTTAAGGGCGATTTCCACGTGGTTAATCTTGCCCAAATAAAAACCGTTGCAAGTGGGAAAAAGAAAAACTCTAGCCACATAATTAATTGTTCGTTGGAAAGATCATTTATTTCTGAACATTTTTTGCTTCTTGGATTTTTTTGGTTCCATGCAGGGTTTTCCGGAAAAATTACAAAATGCCATCAAATGCATATGAAAATTAGTGCCCGCTTCTACGCTTTCGCCTTAAGTGGCTGAGGTTTGAACTCAAACGGACTTTTTGCGAGGTCTTTCATTAATTAGCTGTCGAATTAGTGTCTTTCAAGTTGCTGCCAAAAACTAGAAAAAAATAAGCAAAAGCGGTTTTTAAAGGCGGTTTTCATACGGTGCCTCCATCTCAGATGAAAATCGTTGCGAAAAGGCAAAAGCAAAAACGCGAGGCCGATAATTAAACGTTCCTTAGAAAGATCAATTGCTTTAGAACATTTTTTGTCCTCTTGCAGTTTTTTGGTTAATCGTTCCATTTCCGAGAAAAAATATAAAACGTAAACGGATGCAATTGTGATGGTTGTCAGTCTATTATTAGGAGCGAGTTTGCGGCCATGAAGCCATTTATAAATTTATGTGTAAAAAGTGTGGAAAAAGCTACTGCAAACTAAACAAAATGAATAAGATCGACAATCAATTTAGTTTTTTAGGATCTAAATCTCATTTACAACATAAAAAGGAACAAAATCGCCGGTTCTGGAACCACGAACGCATTAAAGAGTGTTTAATGTCAATGTTGTGCCGAGCCCTTCGGACCCGACACTGGTTTTGGCGCGAAAAACACTCCAAATTTAGAGCTTGTTCACTTTGTGCCATCCAGTCTGTGTCGCGCCCGAAGGGCTGGGCACAACAATCGCGTTAAAGAGTGTTTAATGTCAATGTTGTGCCAAACCCTTCGGGCACGACACTGGTTTCGGCGCGAAAAACACTCCAAATTTAGAGCTTGTTCACTTTTTGCCATCCAATCAGTGTCGTGCCCGAAGGGCTGTGCGCAACAATCGCGTTAAAGAATGTTTAATTTAATCCAAAAAAATTCCTGGGTTTCAGTCAATTTTATTGTTTATTATTTAAAATTTCACAAATACGTTTCGGTGTCTTTCTCCACCATCATCAGTTTGTATGTATAGCTGTTTCTACCTTCACATTTGACTGGCTAAATTGACTGAAACCCAGGATTTTTTTTGGATTAAATTGAAATACAGTCAGGAAAATATACAGAGTGTTTAATGTCAATGTTGTGCCAAGCCTTTCGGGCACGACACTGGTTTTGGCGCGAAAAACACTCCAAATTTAGAGCTTGTTCACTTTTTGCCATCCAGTCAGTGTCGTGCCCGAAGGTCTGGGCACAACAATCGCTTTAAAGAATGTTTAATTTAATCCAAAAAAATTCCTGGGTTTCAGTCAATTTTATTGTTTATTATTTAAAATTTCACAAATACGTTTCGGTGTCTTTCTCCACCATCATCAGTTTGTATGTATAGCTGTTTCTACCTTCACATTTGACTGGCTAAATTGACTGAAACCCAGGAGTTTTTTTGGATTAAATTGAAATACAGTCAGGAAAATATACAGAGTGTTTAATGTCAATGTTGTGCCAAGCCCTTCGGGCACGACACTGGTTTCGGCGCGAAAAACACTCCAAATTTAGAGCTTGTTCACTTTTTGCCATCCAATCAGTGTCGTGCCCGAAGGGCTGTGCGCAACAATCGCGTTAAAGAATGTTTAATTTAATCCAAAAAAATTCCTGGGTTTCAGTCAATTTTATTGTTTATTATTTAAAATTTCACAAATACGTTTCGGTGTCTTTCTCCACCATCATCAGTTTGTATGTATAGCTGTTTCTACCTTCACATTTGACTGGCTAAATTGACTGAAACCCAGGATTTTTTTTGGATTAAATTGAAATACAGTCAGGAAAATATACAGAGTGTTTAATGTCAATGTTGTGCCAAGCCTTTCGGGCACGACACTGGTTTTGGCGCGAAAAACACTCCAAATTTAGAGCTTGTTCACTTTTTGCCATCCAGTCAGTGTCGTGCCCGAAGGGCTGGGCACAACAATCGCTTTAAAGAATGTTTAATTTAATCCAAAAAAATTCCTGGGTTTCAGTCAATTTTATTGTTTATTATTTAAAATTTCACAAATACGTTTCGGTGTCTTTCTCCACCATCATCAGTTTGTATGTATAGCTGTTTCTACCTTCACATTTGACTGGCTAAATTGACTGAAACCCAGGAGTTTTTTTGGATTAAATTGAAATACAGTCAGGAAAATATACAGAGTGTTTAATGTCAATGTTGTGCCAAGCCCTTCGGGCACGACACTGGTTTCGGCGCGAAAAACACTCCAAATTTAGAGCTTGTTCACTTTTTGCCATCCAATCAGTGTCGTGCCCGAAGGGCTGTGCACAACAATCGCGTTAAAGAATGTTTAATTTAATCCAAAAAAATTCGTGGGTTTCAGTCAATTTTATTGTTTATTATTTAAAATGTCACAAATACGTTTCGGTGTCTTTCTCCACCATCATCAGTTTGTATGTATAGCTGTTTCTACCTTCACATTTGACTGACTAAATTGACTGAAACCCAGGAATTTTTTTGGATTAAATTGAAATACAGTCAGGAAAATATACAGAGTGTTTAATGTCAATGTTGTGCCAAGCCCTACGGGCACGACACTGGTTTTGGCGCGAAAAACACTCCAAATTTAGAGCTTGTTCACTTTTTGCCATCCAGTCAGTGTCGTGCCCGAAGGGCGGGTTTTGGCGCGAAAAACTCCAAATTTAGCAATTCTTGAAATTTGAACAAAAAAAATCAAAACTGGCCGCCACTGGGAGCCTCTGCCTGCTGAATTCCGGCCAAAACTAGACAATTAGAGGTCATTTTTTTGGCCGTAATTGACTTGTTGCCCAACCCGCACATGAAGTGACTTGAGTGGTAAAATTCCACCAAATTAAACCTGCATGTAATAATTGTGGTAAAAATGAAGAATACCTTGAGTTGGAAATTCAGGTTTCGAGGACATCGCACGCACTGAATAGACCACAGAAAAGTTGTTTACACATTAAGAACCTGTTGGTTTTTCGGTTCTAATTCCACACTGTACAACCTGCTGCTGCTGAACAGGATGTTGCAAATCTACGATCTGGGCGATGGTTTTTCGGCTGGCCAGAATGCTGTTTCAACTGCAGGAAATAAGTCGATTTGCATTCCAATTGCGCTAAGAAAATTCCGATTTATATTCATAACAAACCCGACTTATATTAATGCTGATGTTGGAGGAATTCGGCCGCTCCTATGAGAAGAAAGTATTTTAATTTTTCTACCTGTCTACCTACTTTCCTTTCTTGGCTCTGCACAAAAACGCCTGAGGTTTGGGATTTATTTTCAAAAAGCCCTTTGAAGTGGGTGGAGAGGAACACCGTCCAAATTAATCATTTAGTGCGATACAGTGCCGTTATCGGCGATATTTCTTCATGGGATGGCCCATAAATTCGCATTTTGTGTAAATCGAGCAGTAGTGTATCATAATAACTGTTAGCGCCGGATTTACAAGCTCCACTTAGTTTATTTTCAGACAACCGGCCTGAGTTTACGACAGATTTATTTTATGGATGCTGTCTGCTCTCCTACGCCTCTATATGTAAGTCAGCTGCACATAAATTCATGCAACTACCTTGTGAGCAGCATATAAATAATAACCACTCTCATAGAATATTGACGTTTATAGGCTTCTTGGGTAGTAAAGGAGTTAAGCTAATCAGGCAGCCAAGCGCAGGAAATTCCCATAGCCACTATGTTCAACTCCCATTTTTTCATCAATTAAATAGATATCGAGGGCCAACAGATGACTAATACCGAGTTTAACGGTTCGCAGTGCCGCAGGTGTGGGTATAAAGTGTAACACCATCTGCCATTCACTCTAGTTTAAATATCCCGCAAAACTTTTCGTTTCCTGTAAAAGGCTAACGACACTTCAAAGCACACTTTTTTATTGCTTTTTTTCCTTTAATAAATCCTGCCATTTTTAATTAAAAAGCCCACTTGAGCGGTAGTTGAAGTTGCACTTAAAGCTGCGCCCAATTAACTGATTGCAACAGAAGAACGTTCTGTTGTTCGAGATTTTAGAAGAACCAGATTAAGACGGGGAAGAGCGTGTTGATTGAGATCAACAATAACCATGAGAGATTGCGGGATTTCTTAAGTACTTTTGGTACTTACAAAGTACTTTTTGAATGCAATTAAAGTGGAGTCGGTTTTTCGAATTAATTTCTCCTGACCAGACCAAACACGCCAGTTGTTTAAAGCATGGTCCAATCGAGCTTCTCTTGCTGTAAGCTCCCAATAATTCCATCGAAAAGGGCGTTTTTGGCTAATTTCGACAATTTTTTTAAACTGCCGCTGTTCACTCGAGCAAAAAAATAGTAACTAGTTTTCAAAAATTCATTTTTTCTACACGAACTAGAGCATGAAGTTCCCTTTTAAACTGGTGGATAGAGCTTTCGTCTTGCTAAATGTCCTGAAAGTTGTATTGCGATGGGTAAATTTGGCAAATTTTGACAATTTTTTGAAAATGGCAACTTTTCAAAAATTAATTGCTCTGTAGTGTATCACCATAAGGAGTTGTTTTACATACGGTTAAATAAAGTGTTCTTCCTGCTAAATGTGCTGCAAGTTTCATCGCGATAGGTATTTTCAGCAAATTTTGACAATTTTTTGAAAATGCCGTTGACCACTGCTGTCGTCTTAAGCAAACATATTTGCAGGCAACTTTTCAAAAATTAATTGCCCTGTAATGTTTCACCATAAGGAGTTGTTTTACATACGGTTAAATAAAGTGTTCTTCCTACTAACAGTGCTGAAACTTTCATCGCGATAGGTATTTTTAGAGAATTTTGACAATTTTTTGAAAATGCCGCTGACCGCTCCGGCCGTCTTATGCAAAAATATTTGCAGACTGGTTTTGAATTTTTTTGCTAGATGTACAACAGCAGGGAGTTTATTCATACCTACTGGGCTTGATGGAGCTTTCTTTCTGTTAACTGTTCTGAAAGTTTTATCGCGACATGTGCTTTTGACTAATTTTGACGAATTTTTGAAAATACCGCTGTCCCCACGGTCGTCTCAAACAAACCAGTTTGCATACTAGTTTTCAAAAATTAATTTTCACTCGATGTATCATAGCAGGAAATTTCTGTTTAGACCGTTAAATAGAGCTTTTGTTCTGCTAACTGTCGTGACAGATTTATCAAGACAGCTATTTTGGGCCTATTTTTGACAATTTTTTGAAAATTTTGCTGCCCACTCGGGGGCCTCAGGCAAACATATTTGCAGACTGGTATAAAAAAATCGTTTCTCCTAAATGTACTCTAGCAGCAATTTGCCTTTTAGATCATTAAAAAGAACTGTCGTTCCTCTAACTGTCCTGAAAGCTTGATGCTGATGGCGGTTTTCCAGACAATTTGAGAAATTTTTGAAAATGCCGCTGTACACTCAGCTGGCTCAAGTAAAAGAATTTTTAGCCAGGTTTTCAAAAATTAATTCTTGCTAAATTTACCTCAGCAGGACGTTCATGTCTACATGTTTAAATAGGATTTTCTGTCCTCTAACTGTCCTCAAGATTTCAGTGGAATGGCAGTTTTTCACGAATTTTGACGAATTTTTCAAAACGCCGATGTCTCAAGCAAATTAATTCCAATACCAATTTTCAAAAATTAATTGCTCGTAAATATTTTCTTGTAGCGAGTTGCTTTGTAATAGTTAAATAAATGTGTCTTTCTGTTTACTTTCGTGAAAGTTTCATCGTGATTGCGGTATTTTACGAATTTTAACGAATTGTTGAAAATGTCGCGTCCACTGCACAGTTTCAAGCAATGAAACTTTTGCAGACTAGTTTTCAAAAATTCATTTCTCCTAGATGTACCATAGCAGAGAGTTGCTTAACACATGGTTAAATAGAGTTTTCTTTTCGCTAACTCCATGGAGAGTTTTATTGCCCTGGCGGTTTTTTCCGAATTTTGACGAGTTTTTGAAAATGCTACTGTCCACTGGGCAGTTTCAGGCAAAAATATTAACAGACTAGTTTTGAAAAATTAATTTCTCCTCCAGCTACTTCAGCAGGGAGTTGCCTGTTAGATATGATTAAATAGAGCGTTCTTTTCTGTAAACCGTTTCGAAAGTTTCATGGCTCCAAGTGTTGTGGGCGAGTTTTGACGAATTTTAAAAACTCCCTGTCCGCTCGGCCGGTCAAACCAAAAAATACTACTTTTTCAAAAATGAATATCTCCTAAATGTGCCATAGTAGGGAGTTGCTTTATGCAGAATTGAGTAGAACATTCTTTCATCTACGCGTCCTGTTAGTTCCATCGGGGCAGGTGTTTTGGATGAATTTATAGGAACTTTTGTTTAGAAACACTGACCGCAAACAAAACTGGACCGATGATGTGTGTGTTTTAAATGGAAATTATACTCTTTTGCAACAGAACCTTTACCATGAATAAATCACACCATTACCGCACTTGAGGTGTTAACAATGTGTTCTTACACAACAGCGCGATTTCCTTTTTAAAAGTTTAGAATTTTATGGGCCATATTGACGGTTTACGACTCTACTAACCCACAAATAACTCACCATTCCGGTGCGTACTTTTAACGATTTTAAATATTCAAATGGGTGCGAAGAGCAGTATGCGATCTCGTGGGTGCCATTAGAAACACGTTTCTTGAAAGTTTTCGAATTATTTAAATATTTGTTTAAAAAGTAGCCGGAAATTGCGACCATCTGGCGAATAGCTGCAAGTCCCGTTGGATCTGTCACTGTGATTTTCTCTTTAAATGGGAATGGGGGGAAAAACGAACGATGTTGAAAACGACCATAAAGAGGAGAAAGATTGTTTCGATCGGGCCCACGAATAAATTCGTAATAGTGCAAGCACGTGATTCAGTCGCCGCTTTAAATAGGGACATAAATAAGCTCGTGTTCTACCTACCCAGTACGCAAAGATTAAACTTTACAGCTGGCAACGTAATTAGCACAGATAATTCTCCACTATAAAACACTGTCAAATTTTTTACCGACCTAAATGGACTTAACCATACGGCTTTTGCGGCAAAAGTCAATTTCCACTCGTAATTTCGGACGTAAATCATCAACGAATCATGACCGTCATTATTTTGCCCACTCTAGTCCCGACTATTATCTTCAATATCTTCCATCATAAAACTCATCCAATGAATGGCTATAAGCGATATAGTTCTCAGGAATTATGATTAGATTCGGAATTTACTCGCAAATTTCTCTTCATAAATCAGCTGGTGCAGTTGGAAGTGGACACGACTGACTTTACAATCCCGATAGGGATTTTTGAGGATTTTTGACGAACCATCTAAACATTGAGGGTGCATTGGATAGAGCACACCTTGGGCTATGTGTGGTGAAAGTTTCAATCTAGTGAGTGCAGTTGGTGATTTTTGACGAATTTTTGAAAATGTACCTAGCAATGGCTTTTTCTCAACCAGACTGGCTTTGAAAAATGTATTTTTTATGTCTTTCTTTGAAACAGTCTCCATTTAACCCGTAGAATTTTTGCCGCCTGATAGAGCACGCCTAGCTCTAAACGTCTGGAAAGTTCCTTTGCGATAATTTTTTTGGATAAAATGTGGCGATTTTTTGAATAAGCAGGTTTCATAAGCTGGCCAAGTTGCAGACTGATTTTCAAAACTTAATTGCTTCTTGCTGGACTAGACGAGGATTTTTTTGACGCGATTGAATAGAGCACCCTTTGCTCTATCTGTCCAACGAGTTTCAACGCGCTGAGGGTTTCTGATGAATTTTGACAAATTTCTGAAAATGTAGTTGCCAACTCGTCTGCTAAGGCTGCACATGTTGCAGGCTGATTTTCTTAAATTAATTGCTCCTCAATAGCCCACACTTTTACCAACATTGATTTTCTTTAAACAGAGCGCCCTTTGCTCTATCTGTCCAACGAGTTTCAACGCCATGAGAGTTTCTGATGAATTTTGGAAAATTTCTGAAAATGTAGTTACCAACTCGTCTGCTAAGGCTGCACATGTTGCAGGCTGATTTTCTTAAATTAATTGCTCCTCAATAGCCCACACTTTTACCAACATTGATTTTCTTTAAACAGAGCGCCCTTTGCTCTATCTGTCCAACGAGTTTCAACGCGATGAGAGTTTCTGATGAATTTTGGAAAATTTTTGAAAATGTAGTTGCCAACTCGTCTGTCTCAGGCAGCACATGTTGCAGGCTGATTTTCTTAAATTAATTGCTCCTCAATAGCCCACACTTGGACCAACATTGATTTTCTTTGAATAGAGCGCTCTTTGCTCTATATTACCAACGAGTTTCAACCCGATGAGAGTTTCTGATGAATTTTGGCACATTTTTGAAAATGTAGTTGCCAACTCGTCAGTCTCAGGCAGCACATGTTGCAGGCTGATTTTCTTAAATTAACTGCTCCTCAATAGCCCACACTTGGACCAAAATTGATTTTCTTTAAACAGAGCACCCTTTGCTCTATCTGTCCAACGAGTTTCAACCCGATGAGAGTTTCTGATGAATTTTGGCAAATTTTTAAAAATGTAGTTCCCAACTCGTCTGCTAAGGCTGCACATGTTGCAGGCTGATTTTCTTAAATTAATTGCTCCTCAATAGCCCACACTTTTACCAACATTGATTTTCTTTAAACAGAGCGCCCTTTGCTCTATCTGTCCAACGAGTTTCAACCCGAAGAGAGTTTCTGATGAATTTTGACAAATTTCTGAAAATGCAGTTGCCAACTCGTCAGTCTCAGGCAGCACATGTTGCAGGCTGATTTTCTTAAATTAATTGCTCCTCAATAGCCCACACTTGGACCAACATTGATTTTCTTTAAACAGAGCGCCCTTTGCTCTATCTGCCCAACGAGTTTCAACGCGATGAGAGTTTCTGATGAATTTTGACAAATTTTTGAAAATGTAGTTCCCAACTCGTCTGCTCAGGCTGCACATGTTGCAGGCTGATTTTCTTCAATTAATTGCTCCTCTTTGGACCAGAGAAATCCTTAATCGTTGAGCCACTGAATAGAGCGCACTTTACTCTATGTCCTCAAATAATTTCAACGGGATCACAGTTTTGGATGAATTTTGGCAATTTTTTAAAAATTTAGTTGCCACCTCGTCTGTCTCGGACAACCCAAGCAGACGAGTTTTAAGAAATGAACCAAACCAATCAAAACCGGCTATACTGTACAACTGCTTTATGCACCCTTGTATAGAGCACACTTTCCTCTTTTTATGCTCAAAATTTGTTCGTGCTTGGCTTTGGATGATTAACAAAGAACTTTTGGAAACGCCCTTGTCATTTTCTATTCCCGATGTAGTGGGTTGAGTAGCTGGCAGGCAGAGGCTCCCAGTGGCGGCGCTTTCTGAGTTTCCGTCCTTCGGTCCTCGGAAAATTTCACTTTTCGTCACAGAAAACTACTTAAGTTAAGCCACCGAAACTTTCCATACTTAAACCCTGTGGATACGTCCCTGTTGAACAGCGTGGACTAGACTAGCAGCAATTTCGTACTGTAGCATCCGACTCGGTTACAATGTTAGTGCATAACGCAAGAACTGCATGCAGGAATGCAGGAAAAAAGCCGGCTATTAGCATTCTTCAAAGCAGAGCCGGAGTCTAATTCCATTTACAGATGCCATTATTGAGGAGAACTTGCTGAGCGATTCCATCTAATTGAAACTGAATTAAATGACGTGGCCATATAGGATCGTCTCAGATGGCCATAAAACGTCTAACGGATAACGTTTCAATTTTTTTTCCTCTCGTCTTGGCTCCTTCTGTTTCTCTCTGGTTCTTTTCGCGCATTAATGAATTAATTATTTTTACCGTCAAGTTGCAGTTAATTTCAAGAACCAGAACCAAACGGACGGTGTTAACCATAATTGATATTTGCACATTGCAACGGGCTTCTTTAGGAATTTCACAGTGACTTTCATCTAATCAACTGGGCGAAGAAGGGTTGCTTCCATCTGACTTGTAAAGGAAGATCGATTGAAGAACAAATCGGTTAAAATCTTGTCAAACTCCTGATTTTTTAGCAGGATTTCTTTGAAATGCCTTTGGCAACCCTGCCTCATGTTGCAGAGCTGAATCGTTCCATTATTGCAGTCTCCACTCGGATAGCGAGATATCTGCAATGGAAATGCCGGATTTCCGGACTCTGGGCGGTTTGCGTACGCAGGTATAAATGTTTAATGCATTTCCTGTCTGCCTGCATAATCAGCCGGCGTTATTATTAGGTGTATTAGTTCCGCTGCTTCCAGCTGATTGTTTGTTTACCTGCCGGATGATCAATGGAGGCTGATTATTTTCCTGCAGGAACAAATCACTAGCATGAAACGGAGCCTGTAACGGAAACCTGCACCGTATGAATTCATACACGTTTATCTGGGCGTTTGCAGGGTGTTTTTTTTAATGATCTATGGATGTTTGAAGCCACTTTACTGTACAGATCGTTACACCAAATCTATCTAAACCAGCAAAGATCAGTCTGTGTTTTTTAGCAATTCCGTCATCAAAATTATACCGTGGGTTTGAAATTTTCTGTCTCTTTTGGAAGTTACAGCGTTTTAAGGGATTAAAATAGCTGAAAAGTCTCAATTTAAACCTCCGATTCCTAAATTTCCATGTTAAGACACTCGACAGTTGAAATTCTACCCATAATGAGCTCTCTGTTGTTTTCTCTACTTCACGTCGAGACTGGATTCGACCGTATTTAAGTAGCCAACACTTAGCAAGTGCTCCAATCGAACAATGTGTTCATTAACAGTATTGTCTACGAACACTTTGAAGTGATTTGACTTAATTGTAGACCAACCAATGGCCAAAGCCATGTAAAGATCATTTAGAAAGTTGAAATCTTTGATTTGGGACGTCGAAGTGGTTGAAGAGCTCTAGAATGGATGTTTGTAATTATTTTTAATTAATTTGCACTAATTAGGCGATTTTCGGAAGACACTCTTGTGGTACAAAGCAACGAGCTAATTGAAGAATGCTTTAGAAGCTTTAGATTCGAAATAATCGACATTTTCGACTCATTTTAGGCAGTTTTTGAACATTCGCGATTTTAAATCGTCCATATTTTCCTTATTATGGTCCCAAACACCTTAAATATGCACATTGGAGAGGTTCTTACGTCGAAACGAATTCATTGACCACAAAAAATAAGCAAGTGAAATTTTGAATTTTCACCGAAAATTTCCTAAGGTTGGGGGTCAATTTTTCCAAAAATGTTTCTTTTGTCTCTAAATTCTTTGAATCGCACATCATTTTCATCGCGAGGGAGCGAGGAATCCAATAAACTCATGGAAAAATACACTGAAAGCTTCAGATCCGAAAAAATCGACATTTTCGACTCATTTTAGGCAGTTTTTGAACATTCGCGATTTTAAATCGTCCATATTTTCCTTATTATGGTCCCAAACACCTTTAAATATGCACATTGGAGAGTTTCTTACGTCGAAAAGAATTCATTGACCACAAAAAATAAGCAAGTGAAATTTTGAATTTTCACCGAAAATTTCCTAAGGTTGGGGGTCAATTTTTCCAAAAATGTTTCTTTTGTCTCTAAATTCTTTGAATCGCACATCATTTTCATCGCGAGGGAGCGAGGAATCCAATAAACTCATGGAAAAATACACTGAAAGCTTCAGATCCGAAAAAATCGACATTTTCGACTCATTTTTAGGCAGTTTTTGAACATTCGCGATTTTAAATCGTCCATATTTTCCTTATTATGGTCCCAAACACCTTAAATATGCACATTGGAGAGTTTCTTACGTCGAAAAGAATTACATTGACCACAAAAAATAAGCAAGTGAAATTTTGAATTTTCACCGAAAATTTCCTAAGGTTGGGGGTCAATTTTTCCAAAAATGTTTCTTTTGTCTCTAAATTCTTTGAATCGCACATCATTTTCATCGCGAGGGAGCGAGGAATCCAATAAACTCATGGAAAAATACACTGAAAGCTTCAGATCCGAAAAAATCGACATTTTCGACTCATTTTAGGCAGTTTTTGAACATTCGCGATTTTAAATCGTCCATATTTTCCTTATTATGGTCCGAAACACCTTAAATATGCACATTGGAGAGTTTCTTACGTCGAAAAGAATACATTGACCACAAAAAATTAGCAAGTGAAATTTTGAATTTTCACCGAAAATTTCCTAAGGTTGGGGGTCAATTTTTCCAAAAATGTTTCTTTTGTCTCTAAATTCCTTGAATCGCACATCATTTTCATCGCGAGGGAGCGAGGAATCCAATAAACTCATGGAAAAATACACTGAAAGCTTCAGATCCGAAAAAATCGACATTTTCGACTCATTTTAGGCAGTTTTTGAACATTCGCGATTTTAAATCGTCCATATTTTCCTTATTATGGTCCCAAACACCTTAAATATGCACATTGGAGAGTTTCTTACGTCGAAAAGAATACATTGACCACAAAAAATTAGCAAGTGAAATTTTGAATTTTCACCGAAAATTTCCTAAGGTTGGGGGTCAATTTTTCCAAAAATGTTTCTTTTGTCTCTAAATTCCTTGAATCGCACATCATTTTCATCGCGAGGGAGCGAGGAATCCAATAAACTCATGGAAAAATACACTGAAGGCTTCAGATCCGAAAAAATCGACATTTTCGACTCATTTTAGGCAGTTTTTGAACATTCGCGATTTTAAATCGTCCATTTTTTCCTTATTATGGTCCCAAACACCTTAAATATGCACATTGGAGAGTTTCTTACGTCGAAAAGAATTCATTGACTCCAAAAAATAAGCAAGTGAAATTTTGAATTTTCACCGAAAATTTCCTAAGGTTGGGGGTCAATTTTTCCAAAAATGTTTCTTTTGTCTCTAAATTCTTTGAATCGCACATGATTTTCATCGCGAGGGAGCGACGAATCCAATAAACTCATGGAAAAATACACTGAAAGCTTCAGATCCGAAAAAATCGACATTTTCGACTCATTTTAGGCAGTTTTTGAACATTCACGATTTTAAATCGTCCATATTTTCCTTATTGTGGCCCCAAACACCTTAAATATGCACATTGCAGAGTCCCTTACGTCGAAAAGAATATCATTGACCACAAAAAAATAAGCAAGTGAAATTTTGAATTTTCAACCGAAAATTTCCTAAGGTTGGGGGTCAATTTTTACAAAAAATGTTTACTTTTGTCTCTAAATTCTTTGAATCGCACATCATTTCATCGCGAGGGAGCGAGGAATCCAATAAACTCATGGAAAAAATACACTGAAAGCTTCAGATCCGAAAAAATCGACATTTTCGACTCATTTTAAAGGCAGTTTTTGAACATTCGCGATTTTAAATCGTCCATATTTTCCTTATTGTGGCCCCAAACACCTTAAATATGCACATTGGAGAGTCCCTTACGTTGAAAAGAATTTATTGACCACAAAAAATAAGCAAGTGAAATTTTGAATTTCACCGAAAATTTCCTAAGGGTTGGGGGTCATTTTTCCAAAAATGTTTTTTTTGTCTCTAAATTCTTTGAATCGCACATCATTTTCATCGCGAGGGAGCGAGGAATCCACTAAACTCATGGAAAAATACACTGAAAGCTTCAGATCCGAAAAAATCGACATTTTCGACTCATTTTAGGCAGTTTTTGAACATCCACGATTTTAAATCGTCCAAATTTTCCTTATTATGGTCCCAAACACCTTATATATGCACATTGGAGAGTTTCTTACGTCGAAAAGAATACATTGACCACAAAAAATAAGCAAGTGAAATTTTGAATTTTTACCGAAAATTTCCTAAGGTTGGGGGTCAATTTTTCCAAAAATGTTTCTTTTGCCTCTAAATTCTTTGAATCGCACATCATTTTCATCGCGAGGGAGCGAGGAATCCAATAAACTCATGGAAAAATACACTGAAAGCTTCAGATCCGAAAAAATCGACATTTTCGACTCATTTTAGGCAGTTTTTGAACATTCGCGATTTTAAATCGTCCATATTTTCCTTATTATGGTCCCAAACACCTTAAATATGCACAGTGGCGAGTTTCTTACGTCGAAAAGAATTCATTGACCACAAAAAATAAGCAAGTGAAATTTTGAATTTTCACGCGAAAATTCCTAAGGTTGGGGGTCAATTTTTCCAAAAATGTTTTGTTTGTCTCTAAATTCTTTGAATCGCACATCGTTTTCATCGCGAGGGAGCGAGGAATCCAACAAACTCATGGAAAAACTCACTGAAAGCTTCAGATCCGAAAAAATCGACATTTGTACATTTTGGCAGTTCGCGGGATTTAAAATGGCCAGAGTATTGTCCTTTTATCGGCCAACACTTAAATGATGCCACATGTGGAGACGTTTAGTGAAGTACATGCCAACATACAGGAAAAATTTGAATTTACCGAATCCTAGTTGCATTTTTCACTTTTCTTGTCTCTAATCTAACCGCAATCAATTTCACCGGAGCAGGAACAAGGCCTGTTTGTCGTAAGACCGGAGTAAAAGCGAAATGTGTCCGCTTAAGAAATTCCCGTGTTAATAATTTATGGGAGTTGGAAACAGCACTCGCTTAAACCCCGCAAACGAATGCTGTTTGCTTCACGTTTATAAGCAAGTTACCCCAGTTCGAAGTGGAAATCTTAATCCGTTTTAATATTCGCTCGGTTCTACAAGTTAAAAGCCATTTACCTAAAGTGTCAGTGGCGTAGTCAATGCACATCGAGATCAGTGCTTGATTGTCTGGATCAAGAGTATGACACCCCTTAAGCCTTCATTACGAGGCGCACTCGACTTAAAAAGTTTCCTCCTGAAAAAATTCACCGGATTTTAATGGCAAATATCGAATTCTGCAGGCTGTATTTTGTGGGACCGCCGCTGATTTTTGAATCCTCAAATACCTTCTTAACAAGCTCTCGATGTAGTATTACTTTGGCAAAGTTCAAGAAATTACAAAACCAATTTAAAGTTGGGAGGCTTAAGTCCGGAGAGTTTTAATCAACGGGCAAAGATTTGATAGATAATCCTGCGGATGTTTGAATTTGGGGGGGTGGGGGGGGTGGTGGGGGGGGGGGAGCTGGCGATTCGGGGGGTGGGGGGGCGGGGGTGGGGGGGGGGGGGGGTGGGGGGGGGGGGGCGGTGGGGGGGGGTGGGGGCTGGCGGCGGGGGGGGGGGGGGGGGGGGGGGGGAGGTGGGGGGGGGGGGGCGGGGTGGGGGGGGGGGGGGGGGGGGGGGGGGGGGGGAGGGAGGCGGGGGGGGGGGCGGTGGGGGGCGGGGGGGGGGGTGGGGAGGGGGGGGGGGGGGGGTGGGGGGGGGCGGGTGGCGGGGGGGGGAGGGGGGTGGCGGGGGGGGGGGGGGGGGGGGGGGGGGGGGGGGGGGGGGGGGCGGGGGGGGGGGGGTGGTTGGGCGGGGGGGGGGGGGGGGGGGGGTGAGTGGCGGGGGGGGGGGGGGGTGCGGGGAGGGGGGGTGGGGGGGGGGGGCCGGGCGGAAACACATTTCTATAATAAAACAAGAAAAAAACCAACAATACTTTTCTCTCCCGTAACAAAGCCCCGAAAAAAAAAAAAAACCAAATAAACACAAAAAAAAAATTTTTTCCCACCAATTCCTCTCGCCCAGACCCCGAACCAAAACACAACAAGAAAAAACAAAAAAACAAATCCGAACTTATTAGACTGGATCTAATTCGGAAAACAGTGCGTAAAACAAACACCAACCCGGCGTCAAGAAACAAATTGTCTCCCCAAACGCGCTTTACCGTC